>JAAGVU020000129.1:10608860-10626071 GCA_011763525.2 Mormyrus iriodes
GTCTTAAAGCACTTATGTAAGTCGCTCTGGCTAAGGGCGTCTGCCAAATGATGTAAATGTAAATGTAAATGTAAATGAAGCTGCGGTGATGGTATCCCTCCTCTGCTGGACTGCGGACTGCACCACAAAACAGCATCCCACCCAGGATTCTCACTGACAACAGTTAAATATGATTTGAAAGATATTATTTACAGTTAAATAATGTGTATATCATGTATATCAATATGTGCATCAGCTTATGTATATCACTGGAGACTGATTCAACCGTCAGAAACTTTTTTCAAAACTTAGTGTGTGAGATAGTGAGTTAGCAGGAATTGCACTAGCCTATGGTAACTTTAGATACTTTCTTTTTTATTCGGGTTTAAGGATAAATAGTTTTCATGCATCTATTTACTTTGACACAAATTATTTGGGAGACTGTGGGCAGAGTGTAATTATGCTTTACTAATAAATAGGTATAAAATTTCATATTGATCCCAGTACTGAACCTTGAGGAACTCCACATTTTTCTAGTGACAGAGTCAGTGGAGCATCCACTGAAGGACGGGTATTTAAAATGTATTTCAAAATACTTCTGATGTACAAGGCGCTGACGGTCTATGTTTATTTAACTGACCTCATCAGTATGTGTGGTAGAAGCTCTGTGGCCATGCAGTGCAAGATTTATGCAAATCCTAGGTGAGGGATGAAGTGAAGAATTTGACTGATGTTTTCTACTCTGGCCCATGTATTAACTGTCTTTGTATGATGGTTTCTGACTAGGGATTTCACGCAATGGTTTATCTGGGGCCACTGTTGACCTGAGGAGGACAGATTAGAAACTTACTCTTCGTGAACCTATTTACAAAAGGCTAACAGGAATCTGAAATGTCTTCATATTTGATGCTTCACTTGGTCTCCCTGAGTAGAATCAAGAAACCAAGGAATAATTGAATAGATTTGTTCATCCGGATACAAATCTACAGTTTGTACTTTAAACTCTTGTACTGTTTCGAAAATAGCACTAAGTGAACCTGCATTTTTCTACGGATATGTAAATATGAAATGATTGCAAAACAATGAGGGCAATGTAAACCAAACATGTATATGTATTTAACCTAAACAGTCTTATCAAATCCAGTAACCCGTCACAAGGTAAAATATCAGGTAATTGTTAGGACACTCAATATGAGGGTTGATGCAGTGTACATTTAGGTTAAATAATGGCATTTCCTGTTTAATATGACTGGTGTCCTGAGTCCATTTGCATGACAGAAAGTCACCGAGTTTAGTTTAGGCCACAGACAGGGAAACAAACCTTTTCCTGTACATTCCGCAGCTCTGCTATAGACAACAGAAGATCTCAATGTATTGACCTCATTGGTAAAAGTGATCCGTGCCTGAGCGCTCTCAAATCAAGAGCTGGCGCGTCACTTCAGATCTGCGGCACGGAATTGAAAAGCTTAAATCATGCCATTAATGCCTGCCCAACAATGCACCATCAGAATATAAAATGGAGAGGTAGCTTCTTCTGACCAAAACAGGCCCTGACATTATTAAAAGAATTAATGCGCAGTCACGTTCTGCTTCCTGGATAACTTGAAAAAACCCCAGGAATTCATTAAAATGGGCTCACTCACGGATGCAAACTTTAGCCTTTCGACGATTGAATCTACATATCAGAATTTTAATCAGAGCAACCGTAGCTGTCTTGCTGTAATAAAACTCAAATTTTATTAAGGCCTCTTTTATAAACATGACATACGGGTCTCTCGTTGGGCTGGCATTAAGACCATGCGTGTTCTGCTGTATTTCAGCCTCGGAGTGTGATTTTAACAAGGAAACAAGTCGGGAACAGAAGCATCTTTGCCAAAAAAGACAAACAACAAAGTGCCTCCTTAAGATGAGATGCGACCATGGCCAGCGTCGGCACCTGGAATACGGGCGCCCATCCAAAAGCTGAGCAGACGGGGGAGCCGGCCAGGCGCTGTTGCTCTCCCGGAGACTCGCATGTGCGCCCGGGATGTGTGAGAGTCCCCAGCCGCGCTCATAATCCAGCCCGACGTGGGCTTCTGCTTTTGGCTGTGAGCCACCCGCCATCGGAGGGATTTTCCCCATTGCGCTCGGCGGAAGACGGCCAAGCCTCTTAGAGAGCAAGCATGTGTTTTCTGTCCTCTGAATGCAGCCCACGTCGAGAGCGCTGTCTGAATGCTCTGTAATATCAATAATTGATGCTCTTGAGGAGTAGTAATTAAATTAGTTAATTATGCCGGTAAAATTACATGTAATTATGTGACTGGAGGGTATGTTTAGTAAATTAGTCTCATCCATGCTAGTAGTGTATAATGGTGCCAAATTTTGTTCCTTGATGATTAGGTAATTTTGATACCTCTTTCAGGAATTAATGAATCATTTACAGGCAGAAATTCGCTGATTTGTGTTTTGCCATTTTTTCTGCAAGCCTCTGATTTGAAGGCAATATGGCATGAAGCCCATGAACCTTAGTCCATAAATAACCATACATTACATGATATATGGCTTGATATAAATCAGATTTGTATTGATGTTTCGTTTGTTTTTTTTCTGGTGACAGAAGCATAGAAAGGATTTACATAGCAAGGCAAGAATGTCTTGATATCTCAATGTTACGACTGAAAAAAAAAAAAAAAGCAAAATGGGCCAGATGTTGAAATGTTTTTAAATGTAAATAAGTATAATAATGTAATACTAACAGTATAGAGGAACACTGTTGAGGAATGAACATCCCATCCATGGTGCCCCCCGCCTTGTGCCCTGTGCCGACTGGAATTGGATCCATGCTCTCTCGGTACTGGATACCTGCTTTGGTAGATGCATTTGTGGGTAGACTGAAAATGAGAGGATACTGAGCTTATGCACTGTAACATGGTAATACCTCTGCAGCCACCACAGGCACTGTGTTGCTTTCACAGATTTCGTCCATGTGAGTCCCTAAAGGCTAGATACTATAACATGTGAAACTCCCTTAACAGCAGAGGGGCCCCAGTACCTCTGTAAATCTATCATCGGTAAATCCAGGAGCTCCTAAATCTTATTCTATTGGATTGTGTAACTTGAACGCCCTGTGAACACATACTGGAAAAGCGGATGGATGGATGGATGACTTTAATCTCATTGTATAACAGAAAAGGTATCTTTTTAGGTTTATATGAATTTATATCAATAATAAGTAATTTTTATAGCGCCAACCCTCAGGCTGATTTATAAGGCAGTTGCCAAACAAGGCACTTTTATTTAAAATAACCTAAACATCTTACCTTTCTCCAGGATTACATACTCACACCTCTGCCCTGCAGCTTAAGGATCAACGCCGATGACCTAACAACATCCATCACACCGCTGGGGATGGGAACTGCCTGCTGATTGGTCAGAGGGACCATGATGATCACATAAAGGTTACCTGCAGCAGGTGTGTTTGTCCTCCATAGCCACGCCCAACTTTGCATAGGCAAGCCGAGCAGCGGTGTGCCCCCCCCATTGTTATTTATTACATCCATGTGCCATTTTCTGCTCTCACTATGACAATCACAGATGTATAATATGGATTCTGTAGCCTATATTCAGGGAGGGACCCTCGCAATCCACCGTAATTTACAGAATAATCATGATTATTAATTGTGATGATACCATAACTTGGCAATAAACTAAAAAAAGGACTTTGAGATTAATGGGCTACTTGTTTTTATCTGTCTCTCCAGAAGTTTTAAGGAGATTATTTCTAAAGCCTTTTCCCCCAGTCCTAGCAACTAATAGAGCCATATTTTACTGGGAAATGAAGGGTCTCTTGTCAAAAACCATGTCTAATACATTCCAAAACATAAATCTATTTTTAATTATGAATGCTATTGAAGCATAACAGAGCCACAATGAAAACGCGCACCATGAAATTTTTTAAGATATTTTAAAATATTTTTAAGTTTATTTTTAAGTGTCATCCATGTCCTTACCAGCAACATATGCAACTAAAACACGACATTTATATTTGCAAGAATAGCATGTGCCATCAGAACGATGACACTTTATAACTGTCACCTGCCAGGCTGTTTGCATTTAGGGTGATTTATTTTGCTACAGGAAGTGCTGTGAGATTGACAAGATGTCTTGTCCAGTTAGTACGCTCCATGTACAAGAAGGGCGGCTGAGCAATGCCTCTGAGACTGTCAGTTTTTAACTTCCCCCTCAGGCAGAAGCCCATTAATTCATGTTCGTAGAAAATTGCGAAGTGCCTTTTTCTCTCCTGAGATGTCTTTGGGAGTTAATTGCCTTATTCTACTTGTTACCGACTCACATGCAAACACACACTTTACCCCAGGGAGTGAGAGGAACAATTCTTTTTTTTCTGTTGTTGATTTATTTAGAGTGAAGTCGCATCCATAAACACAGAGAGAGCAAGGAAACACAAAGGGCACTCATCCGAAGGGAGATCCGAGTCAACTGTGGAGCTGGGCAAGCTGTAATAAAGAAATAGTGACGGACTCAGAAACCACACTTCCTGTTTCCTGTTCCGTTATGCTCATTTGCCCGGAATGGGATGCGGATGGCACCATCTGCCTGGACGTCATTTAGTGGGGGCAGGGGGAGCACGCTGGACAGGATACTGTTAGGCAAAAACACAAGGGGCCTAAAATAAAACTAAAAACCAGCAGAGGTAAACTAGTGAAAAATTTGAGATGAAGATCCACTATTCTTTGTACTGTAATCTACTTTTTTAATATGGCATACCTCCATGCATGTACGTCATTGGTCCCATTACATTAATCTCCTTCTAGGTGCAAATATTCAATCAAAAATTTTGTGTGCTCGCCCGCATTGTCACTTCATGAAGACCTTTTCTCGCAAATGACAGCAAACATTAAATAATCTCTTCAATTAGATCTCCTAATCCTCTCGTGAGCTGACCTTAGTGGGAGGGGGGCCCTGTTATTTAATGGCGTTAGCCATGGGTGACTTTAGGACCGATCAAGTTCTGTTAAGGAGATAGCAGCATCGAGGCCGGACGGGCACGCATCACTTCCTGCGACCTGGTACTCTCTGCATACATGTGCCACACAAGCTGTGATTGGACGCAGGCTGTGCCGGGCACACTTACACACCTCGCGAGCCACAGAGCAGCCTCCATAGCGACATCAGATGCCGCCAAATAACGGCTTGCACCGTTTGTCAGTGATAACGCTGGTGAATATATCTCACGGGGAAAGGAGCCTCGACCTGTCATATATTTACCGGGGGTAACAAAGAACATGCAAAAGGTTAGTGCTGGAGGGCTGATGAAGACGGGCACGTTACAGCGGGTGACAGGAGATATCGGTCTCCATGAAAAATGGAGCACGCCCGTCTCAGGAAGCTTGTCACCGCACACCTGCGGAGTGACTGAAAACGGCCATGCAGAGGACACGGGCACGGGCACGGCCCGTCCGGTGGAATTTCCTAATGGTGTTCATGCAGGTCTTCATTCACTGTGGTACTGTGGTTAGAGTATAATCCTCTCCACGAAAGCCTGGCTGACAGAACGAGACTAAAATAGAGTGCATGAGCCAAATGAGCATGACTACTGTTGACATCATGTCCGGTTTAAAAAAAAAGTCAAGGGTGTGGGGAGAAATAAAATCTGAGTAACACTGGGTCTGGCACTGCCCACCGTAAGAGTTATGAGAGGCAAACTCTGCATTTCGTAAAATGGGTTAAATTAATGAGCCTTGAAATGGATCATTAACGAAAATGCATGTGCCATACAGGAAACAGACAGATGAAAAAGGCTCTACACGCATCACACATTAGCTGATATTAATGGCCACTCTTTAATCATCTCAATGTATGCCATAAAACAGCACTGTCATCAGTCAGACGGCATTTCCTTCTGCCCAGCGAGACAGAATAAATACATCGACAGCCATTTTGTTGTGGAAAAGAGGCCAGAGTGTCACAGTATCAGCTCAAGGTTCCTCTGCGATGGGTGTTTTGTAAAACGTTTTATTGCTTCCAGATCAATAATGAAATTCAGGTCATTTCAGGTCACGGTCTCTCAACAATGATTGACAAAGCAGTGATACATAGATTCTGTGGATCATTCTCTTACATAGAATCTCCATGACAGTACAATACAATATAATCTCCCCTTCCCTAAAAGGGAAAAATCCAATGTATGACATAAAATGTGTCTTGTCATGAAATAACACCTGAGACATCTTTCAAAAAATGTACCTGCTCTTAAAATAGACATTAAACGTGTCCCTCTATGCCAGAACCTACAAGCTACGGTTTTCATTTCTGGGCCGTGGAATTTCGACAACAATACTGTCTGTGCGGCAAACAGCAGGCTTTTTTTTCCTGCCAAAGTTTACAGTTTACCAGTTAAATGCCCTCCTTTTAAGAAGGTTGGACTGGAGTTTTGTGGTGAGTAATCACTTTCCCACCTGCGGGCGAGTCGCTAGATTGATGCCGGTGGGGTAGGTGCTCTTCCTCAGCACACGGCTGCCTGTTGACCAAAGCGCAGCCGACAAACACACCTGGCTTCTCTCTCTCTCTCTCTCACTCTCTCTCTGCTTGGCAGGAGCCTCTTTCTCGGAAAGCCGGGGCAGCCTGTGCCTGCCTCGCGCTCAGGAGCGTGGCTCCGGCAGCTGCGTGGAGAAATTCTTGGCAAATGCATGCGACCTGACTCAGAGATTAATTTTTACCTACCACACCATACCGATGGGAGGAGAACCCTCCCCGGGGGAGGAGAATGAGTGTGACCGGCCTCTTGGCGTAGAAAATGCAGTGAGTAGGACACCCCAGCAAACGCCACATTTCACCTCCTGTAAATAGCAGGCTTTTTATGTTCTTTGCAATTCCAGAGTACAAAATATAGCACCCTTCATCTCTGCTAATGAAGGGAAAGAATCATTAGACCTGCCAAAGCCTGCCCTAGAAATGGAAAAGGTTTGCACTGAACCTCATAAGGTCTGTGAAATCAAACTTATTTTCCTTTAATTATTTTCTCACCCTTCAAAGACACTAGGGAATGGAATTAAATGTTTGTGTGTAGCTCAGCGGGTTAGGGATGCCTGTTCAAATCCTGGACCCCTTAGATAAGCCCTTAACCTGTGATTATATCTCTGTTGGGCTGTTGAGCATAGCCCTTAACCTGCAAAACCCCAAACTTTGACATGTGTCTCTCACAGATGTTACATTTATGTAGCACTTTTTTTTTTCAAGACACCCAAAGCACTTTACAGAAGCAACAGGGAGCCAATTCAACCACTGTCACTGTGTAGCACCCACCTGGGTGATGCGATGGCAACCATTCTGCACCAGTACGCTCACCACACAGTAGCTAAGGTGGTGAAGGAGCAAGAGAGAATTCACAAGTTAGATATAGGGGATGATTAGGAGGCCATATTTGATAGGGCCACAGTAAGCGATTTAGCCAGGACATCAGGGTACAACCCCTAACTTTCAAAAGATACCCAGGGATCTTTGATGACCTCAGAGGTCCAGGACCTCAGTTTTACATCTCATCTGAAGGACAGCACCATTTTTACAACACAGTGTCCCCATCACTGCACTGGGATCCACACCAACCACAGGATGGGCTCCCCCTGTTGGCCACACCAACACCTCTTCAAGCTGCAACCTAGCTGTCCTAATTTGTCTCCCAACCAAGTACTGGCCAGACCCAAAACTGCATAGCTTCAGACACATTACCTGCTCTGAACTGCTATGGCTGCTTATTCCCATGGAAGAGTAAGATGGGATATGTGAAGTCTAAAGAATTTCTATCTACCAACTAGCAAAAAAAGTATTGAGTTATTATTGTATTCCCCAGACAGGGAAAACATATGCTTTTGGGACCGGTTCATCTCCATCACAGGCACGTCCTTGTTAAGAAGATAACTCAAAAAGTATTTAACAGGTTTTTTTTCAAACATCGCAGACGGACTGTATGGGTAAAGAACTCAACTTGTTCAAGTGAGACAAATTGCACCAAAATTGAAGCAACAGAGTTTAATGACAGCAAAGGGAATGGTAACTTAGATGCGTGACCTTGTGAGCAGGATAACTCTGTTTGATATTATTACTCTATTTACTCTTTGATGGATCTTATTATCATGTTACAAAAAAGATATATGGATGAAAATGTGCACCTGATAGACCTGCTACTATCTTGTGAACACAGCGATCTGAAATCATTCAGTATCTTATACAAACTTCCCAGGAACATTGTTAGTAGTCAGGTCAGCGCTTCTCAAACTGTGGAGCATGAGATGATTTTTTGGATATTGTAAAATGAAGTTTATAATGATTTTTTTGGTGCCAGCTCCTCTGCCTGGCAATTCTTATCAGTAGGTGGTTGGTAAAATTTTATCGTTGGGAACTTGACGATATTTATTGTGGGGAGAGTTAATTAAAATTGGGCTTCATGGATTTTTTTGGAGAGGTGTAGGGTATGCCAGGTCAGTATTATGGTAATATTTTCATTATACTGCAATATCTTTTTTTGGGGAAATTTATCTTCGGGGAATTTAATCATGCCTGTTGGCCCCAGTTCAAGTCAGTGGTGGCACATGAAAGAATAGGCACAGATCTGACGAACCTAATTACATTAAGACATGTAACACAATGTGTTCCAGGGCACCAGATAAACGGCCAGATTGGACCCCAAGCTTCACTTTGAACTGTATATAGACATATATACATACAAGTGTGTAAGTCTCAAAAGGAAAATGAGATGGGACATGTGAAAAGAAGCATTCAAATGTGCCTGTACTCATACTGCCGCAAAAGGTGAATAAAGGATCATTTCATTTTCATTTCATTTTATTTCATTTCAGTTGGGCTCTTAATAAAAATTTTGGAAAGGTAGGAGAGAAGAGCATGTAGGGTAGGCTTGGACAGTATTATGGCTGTATTGTTTACTGCAGAATTTTCATTCAGCAAAATTTATTATGGGTGAGACCCTCCCCCCTGTATGGAAGGTATAAATAATTATGGTCGGTTCCATTTGTACTGGGAAGTCAGCATCTCCGAGTTCCTAGTCAGAAATTTCAATTTGAACACCCCCTTAAGTTGGAATTCCAACTCGGAAAATCGGAGGAACTTCTGCAACCCCAGCCTCAGAATTCAAGATGACTGCAACCATCATCAACAGAAGCTGTAGTTTTTATACTGTTTATTGGCACTTATGTATTATTTGGTTGTCATTAAATCGGTCGCACACACAGTACTGTGCACCTGTTATCTGTGGACTTGTTGCTACGGTATTTGTATGCGCCAAATACTGCATAATGTGTATGGTATTGCTAAATGGGTTTCCGACTTGTTGTACTGAAACGCGGTTAACTCAGTTGTGACATCATTCCCATCTCTGACTTCCAGCCTCTGAGGTAAATGGAACGCAGCAATAGATACCACCTAAGCTCATTATGGGAGGGGCTAGAGATAGAGGTTGGGGGGTGTGGGAGGAGTAGGGATTAGATAGGGGAGAGGTGGCGATACCATATTTTGTCAGTTTCTTTGCCATTGTGTACATGCTCATCTTAACTAGGCTAGCTTTATCATAAATATATGTTTACTTCCAAAGTTAAAATGTTAATATAACAATTTTTAGTTCATTTGCTAGTGTCTGTTTCACAAGTTCAGGATCTGGTACATTTTGCAGATTTTATATAAACACCACTGTGCCTGTGGGGCGGCTTTTTGCCAGCTTGCATGTGTACAGTCATAAACAATCTGGGCAGCAGTAACATTTGAACCCAGAAGAAAATCCAACGGGGTCTGTATGTGTCTGTGTGATGTTATATAGTTACTTACTTACACTGTCGGTGAGTCTGTTACAATTCTAAATAATTATGTCAGGGAAAATGTTGATCATAGTGCAAATGTGAAATAGATATAAATATTTAGGCGTATAAGGAATATAAATCATATAAATGACATTTGAAGACATAGACATTAAGAGATACACAAAGAAATAGTGTTAACCACCTAATTGGTGTGTAAAGATCACGAGGAATGCGCATTGGATAGGTGTAGTTTCAGAATTATGTGCCGAGTCTAGGACTCAAATCATTCAGGTAAAAACACACCTGGTAGAGGTTGGAGGGGAGATAAAGATTAGATGGATGAAGGGGGTGATGGGGCTGTCCAGGGGACACGTTTGTTGTCATTTTGACAGCATCTTTTCCGGTTATTCTCTTAGAGTTTCAAGGCGATGACATTTTAGCCTGATCATAAGTTTAAACAAATATTAATTAATGCAAAACTACTCCACTTAAGATTTTATGCGCCTGGTTAGTCATATGATCATTTCATTTAAATAATTGTGATGTAAACGGCCTTATCTCATAGTCAAACCCTTTACAATATATTGCAATTTGATGTAACTACAGTTGTAGGTTTTTGTGACAGGCTGTACTTAAATTTTTCCATTTGAATGAATTTACACACACAGTGATTGTGATTAATATCAGCTTAGTTGTTTCATGAGTGAAGGCAGAGCCAACGCCTAAATCCTGCCAAGGCACATAAATTCAACCTGTTGTATTTCGACATGTTAAGCAAGTGGCGTTTGTTTGGTCTTGCTGGTTAACAATAAATGTTGAATTGATGCAAAGCAAAATGTACGTCTTGATGGGTGAGACGAAGTTGGAGACTGAAGTAAATTTTCGAAATCTAATTCTGCAATGTTTGCACACAAAATAAATTTTACGTCCAAGTGACCATGAAACAATGATGTTGATCTGAGGAAGTGGGGAAAGAAATGATTGTTTTTTTGCGCAGGAAAAGAAGCAAGAATGAAGCACAATAGAGTAACTTGACAAATGAGTGTGTATGTTTGCTTGTCAGCCCCCCCACATCTGCCAGGGGCAGCGGCACATTTGCACATCCTACTGCGACTGTCGCTTAATTGCCTGACCACTCACACCACTCCGATGTAGGCGTCCTCTCAATAATTACTCTTTCTAGCAAACTGTCAGATGGCTGCAGATTATTTTCTGGCTTCTGTGAATCTGTAATGGGGATTAAAAAGATCTGAATAGAAAAAATCCTAAAGGTGTCTTGCGGTTTCCTTCGCAGCACTGTTCTCGCTTTTTCCTGTTGTTACCTTCCACAAGACGAGGGGTGAACAAGGGTATGTGATGCAAATTTCATCATCAGGGGTTGACTGAGGACAGTTTCAGAGAAGTTACTCAGAAAAGTAATCCATTACGGAATAAAGAGTGACAGTCACAGAGTACTCAACTGGTTGGCTGAAAGAAAACCTTGGTCTGGATTTTACTTTCTGGACCTGAACTTGCAGCATGTGGCTCAGTGGGCAAAAGTCTTTGTGCCTGTGATTGGAAGGCTGCCGCTTCACGCCTGGCCTCAGCAACATCGTCACGTCTATGGGCCCTTGAGCAAGGCGCTTAACCTCCAGCTCCAGGGGCACCGCGGCAGGTGGCTGCCCTTCGCTGCCAAGCTTGGTCTCGCCTACACCTGTGTGTCATGGAGAGCAGGATGGCATAAGTGCAAAGAGAATTTCCACAAGGGGATCAATAAAGTATTGCTATTATTATTATTATCCTCATTCAGAAGATGTAAGGTGGGCAGCTCTGAGGTTTAGACCAAAAGCAGGCCAAGCCAAACAGCACAGATATGTGAATCACCCCATCGCTGTGACTGTGTTTTGAACAACATTCATTTCAATTAGTTCAGAGTCAACCATCGCTTCTTCAGCTGCACTAATTCTTGCAAATAGCATGTCTGTATGATTGTTAAGTCACACCACTATGAGATATTTTGAAAGATTATTAAACACTGAAAGACAAATGGGTGATTCCTTGTCATTTTGTACATGTGAGGAATAGCAAACAAAGAGTGTATTGATAACAGCGGCTAAAAGTGGGACCTGATGAGAGTCACCGTTTGCGTTGCTGAAGCGCTTGGTTGAGCTGCCTGTGAATGCAACAGGAAACTGCAATCATGATCAGCTGCAGGAGATTCTGCAGCTGTGTTTTCCGCAGTGTTTGCATTGGGAGCGTGTGGCCGCTGTGTCCCAGTGAGCAATGTCGTTTCAATCGTTTCTCTTCCTCCATGTTAGATGTGCAGCCTTCAGTAAACAATGCAGGTTGAGAGACAAAGAAGATCAATCTGCTGGATCAGTTTGTCTGACATTGACGAGAAACACTGCAATGTATGACTGGATGTCACCCAGCATAATGAAATTGGAGACTAATTCTATGAGTAATAACGAATATATTTTGAGCACATTGTTTTCCTTGACCCTAGATAAAAGAATCAGCTGAAACTGCCCATTTTCCAAGCTACTTCCCAGTCTGGCTCCATCTTGGCCCCATGGAGCCATCTGTTGCCATTCACATGTCTGCGTTGCTTGTTCTGTGTTGTGCGTATCCCGTGCCTTCATTTGAAAATATCCCACGGCAGAATTCCAGTTTGGGAGGGGTGTCTGACGGCAGTGGTTCTTGCGTCTTTGTTGCGGGAGGGACGATGTGAGTTTTGTCACAGGGGACTTTCTTACGCCTGCTTTGTATCCATTGATCCGTTTCAGCATCAGCTGCTGTTAATTAATTAAGTAAATAAATTGACTTTATATGGAGAAGAGGTCATGTCATCCAGCCTTGTGCCCCGTGGCCCCCACCCTGACCCTGATCA
Organism: Mormyrus iriodes; assembly: GCA_011763525.2. Classification (NCBI taxonomy): domain Eukaryota; kingdom Metazoa; phylum Chordata; class Actinopteri; order Osteoglossiformes; family Mormyridae; genus Mormyrus; species Mormyrus iriodes. The sequence goes on from JAAGVU020000129.1 coordinate 10,621,512, forward strand.
GGATAAGCAATTATGGGGTGGATGGATGGATGGATGGATGCCACTGGCACCTGAGTTTCAGGATTCTACTAGAGGGGAGTGACTGGAAGAGGTGATCAGTGGGGTGGGAGCAGTCAGCAATGATCTTCATGGTTTCACAGCTCACTTCCACCCTCTGGACTTCTGCCTATCAGCGATTGCAGGAAGATGGTAGCTGATAACCATCCCTCAGGTTCTCACACCCTCGCTGGAGCTTCTCCTTGGAGTGGGAAGGTGCTGACCTATAACAGGCATGAAGGATGCCATGATTATGCAATCAATGATGGTGCCGTAGAATATTTTATCATACATACAATTCCAGTGAAAAGTTTGGACACATCCATTCATAGGAGGGTTTATTTGTACTATTGTCTACATAATTACAAAGGCATGAAAACACTAAAATAACATATATGGAATTATTCACTCATAAAAAAGTATTGTTAAAAAAATTCTACAAAAAAATTCATTTGTTGGAAGGGGCCTTGAGCAAGGCCCTTAACCCCAATTGCTCCAGGGACTGGCTGACCCTTCTTTCTCCTCTACGCCAGTTTCATGAGGTGGCCTCCTGGGATGCTTTTCCAGCTGTCCTGAAGGACGTCCCACATATATGCTGAGCTCTCATTGGCTGCTTTTCCTTCATTCTCTGGTCAAACTCCTCCAAAACCATTTCTACTGTGTCGACGTCAGGTGACCAGGTCATGTGATGTGACACTATCACTCTCCTTTGTAGGCGACTTGGTGTGTCCAGACTTTTGACTGGTACTGTATAGTCTCAGACGGATTAATTTATCTGGGGTCCCGAAGCTGACATCAGCACAAACACTCAGGTGTGGCCGATTTAACTAACCATTTAATTCTTCATGAGGGGGAGCGGAGCCCTTATGTTTACCGGGGCCCTTAATCCACTGCTGCATATAGTAACATATAGATTACGGCTTGATGTAACTCATAGATGGCTGGTTTCCTGTGGGTACTAAAGTGCCCGTAGCAAATGAGTGTGTGTGGCACACGGCTCGGGTATATGTCCATTGAGCCTTCTCCCTCCTGGGATCAGCTCCAGGCTCATTGTGACTCGGGGATTAGTGGTAATGGTTAGATGAATTTAACCCAGTTGCCTTTTGGAATAAAATACTATGTTCCATTCTGGGACACAGAGGAAACAGAATGTTCCAGATGCTGGGGCCACACTAATGTAACAGAACGACCTGTGAATTTGGTGAATTCTGCCAGACCAGTTCACTTTCGAGCTGCGATATGGCCTGAGGGAACACTCACATTACAGCTGGGAAAAGTAACCCGCGCCAAGAGTTTCTGATTATACGACAATGCTGCTGTACAGATTATCATCTTTTTCTTATCAAAATGTTCCCAGGAAAAGCTAGAATACTGTACTAATGAGTGGACTGAGTAGGTTTTTCTTTTAATTAAAAATAAAAAGGTCTAGAAAAGTCTATAAATAATTTCCATTTGACCCGCGTGTCCGATTCAGTGAGCGCATCTGATTACAGTGAGCAATGGCCAGCTAACCACAGTCCTCTCCCAGCCCAACATATGACCCAGTTGGGTATGCTAATAGTGCATTAAAAATTGATGGTATCATAAAATTTGGCACTCCTTTGCTGATTCAGCAGTATTAGCGAAGTCGAATGAGTAAATAATTTATCACAGATGTTTCTCCTCCGTATTTTTAACTCCTTTAAGTAAACATTTTTGCAGTGTCCGGCTCAGCTCATCAGCCTTGCTGCTCGGAAGGTCCATCGTGCACCCTCCCGTCTCACCTGAAGCTGGTCTTATTTATTTTTCCCTCTGGCTGCATGGGCCAAATGTAGGCCGTTCAAAAGAAGGCTGCTTAGATGAACATTCGTTCACCAGATATTTTTCAGTTTTCTATCCATCTTCTGACTGCTTCTCCTGGTTGTTGTCACAGCGATGGTGAGGTCTGGAGCCTCTCATACATAGCACACAAGGCTGCAATACACCTCGGATGGGATACCCGTCTATCGCAAGGCAAACACACACAAACTACACCAGTGCTTCTCAGTTTTTTTATCCAAGAACCCGTTGTGTCCAGGAAAACATGTTTGGGCCCCCGTACACAGGTTATGATATTGGTTTTCCTGTATGTGTTCTGCAATGATGACAACAATTGCCAATGTTCATTAATATAAACAATTTCTTTTTTTTGCACGACTCAAACAAGGTTTCACTTCACTGTCCAACAACACTCTTTTTTTCAGTTTATGACATTACTCGCAAAACAGAAGGCGAATGTTTATGGACAAAAAAACTAAATCTCAAGTCTATTTGGCAAATGACTCTACATTCAGAAAGCTGACAACCATTAAACGTGACCTTAATAACTGAAAAGACCCTCATATTTAAAATACTAGCCTTTAACAAAATAAAACAGATATTGCATATTATAATATTTTTACCAATATGTTAAAACGAAACGAACCAAGTTACAATGATTCCTCACCTTTCCCCTCCATCAGCTTCCCGGTGAGGTGCTGCTAACTGAATTGTCTGATTTTACCTGTGGATTCTGGGATTCTGTGTCACAACCGAAGCTCTCATGCTGTTTACAACCAGGAAGAATACTATTTGTTTATATTAAAAATTTTTAATAGAACCCAAAATTTAATGTATAATAAATGCGAATCAAAATAAATGGTATTGTGTCATCCTCTATGTCGGCTTGAAATTATATCAATAACAATATCATATTTTTTTCTATGCTTTTCAAATATATTGAGCGCCCCCACCCCCCCAGCTCCTCGCTGAGGCCCCCTGGTGGGCTGCAGCCCTCCCCTACCAGTTGAGAATGACTGCACAACACCGATTAGCCTAATTGCACTTCTCTGAACTGCAGGAAAAACCAGTGTGACACCAGAAGAACATGCAAACTTCACACACACATACAGTGTGGCAGGTTTCAAGCCCCCAGTCCAGGAGATGTGAGGCAACAGTGCAACACGCCGAACTGGCCCACATTATTTATTTTTAAATGCGTCATTCAGCTACACATGCTATGGAGCATGAAAATGCTATGAATGCACACATGCTTGTTTTTGTCTGAACTCTCACATGCACCCATGAAAATAAACATCCAGGCAAAAGCTGTTTAACCGACTGTCTCTCGAAGATGGATGTTGCAGGAAAAGAGACTCCACGAGTGTCAAGGCAGCTTTCTTATGGCCCAGGATGTTAGGAGACAGGTAGGATGGCTGCCACAGAGCAGGACCCATGGGACAGCACCAAACATTTAACGCTATGGTTTTGTGTGACCCTAAATGTATTTTCATTATTAAACAATTATTAAATGACACATTTTAAATGAAAGATCTGACAGATTCTCAGATAAATATTTGAAATGATTCTCCATTTTTCAGTAATCTTAAATGCATCTATAGGCTCCAGATGCTCCATAATCTTCTACTGCAAAAGAGATATGGAAGCTGCATCGATGGAAATTCTATGTGGGCATTCCTCCTTTCACTGGCAACAAGAAAAAGACAAAATATAAGTCGCTCAACCATGTCCTCCATAAGGTCAATGTCACACAAAACCGAGTATCCAAATGTTCAGTACTATCTGTGTCTCCAATAAAAGCTATTTTTAACTAGCCACATCAAACACTCAAAGTTACGATTTGGTTTTAGAAAGTATGGAATAATAAGACTGGTAGCTAAACTGTTGCAGTTTGATAGCCAAATATGTCAGTATGCATTAACATTAAATGTCCCACTTCTTTTATTTAGCCTATTGTGGGGGCACAGATTCATACACACTACAAGGACTGTGAAAACAAACCATTACTGATGGCAACCACAGAAACATTGTAATAACAGGCGAAATCGCCCACACAAACATGGATGGTCTTGCTCTCCGTCGCAGTACTTTTTGTTCTCCACCCCAGAGAAAACTGTGAAGGGTAGAAGGGTGGATGGTTCTGGCCAATCCCGTCGAGGCTGGGGAGGGCAGGGGTAGGGGCAGTGACAGGGGTGACGAACGCACGCTGGGTTCCCCTTCCCCACGCACCTGCTTGCCCCGCCTTTCACCTGCACGGGCCTGCCCCCATCTGCCCACCTGTAGCCAGATTGACAGCCCAGCGCTGGTGACCTCTAAATCTTCCCAGGCACCTGTCACCTTCTGTTACCCCAACCCCAGCCACACGGAGAATCATCGGAGCCAAGGTTACAAGGTTCCTGTGCATAGTTACTTTTGAAAAGATCAGTTCTTCATTTCGGCACTTTATAAAATGTAACAAGTCAGAAGATCCTCCAGGGCCACAGCTATGGTATTTTTATGGGGTTGCCTTGTCATTGAAATGGCGGATACCAGCAGCTTAAGCGTACAGAAGTAAACCCTTTTTTTTAATTTAGGCTGAGACCCAGCCATGCGCTGCGTCAGGTAAAGTTGGCGGGGGGGGGGGGGGGGGGGGCGCCCCCCCGGGTCCGGCGCTGGAAGCAAGGAGGCCCCGGCCCCCCCGGCCTATTAGGCCCCCCCCCGGGCCCTGCTGTTAATGGAGAAATTTAC
>JAAGVU020000129.1:10626171-10644203 GCA_011763525.2 Mormyrus iriodes
CGTAATACCAAACCTTAGGTAGTATGTTTATAGCCTTGTTCGTTGTGGTGGCGTGGACCGGGGGCGATGGGGGGGGGGGGGGAGGGGGGGGGGGGGGGGGGGGGGGGGGGGGGGGGCGCAGCCCAGGTTCGAGCGCTGGAAGCAGGAAGGCCCCGGCTCCCTCGGCTTATTAGGCCGACACGCGGGACGTGCTGTTAATGGAGACATTTACACCTTACTAAGAGCTGGCAGGTGCCGGCCCTCGCGCCGCTGAGCGCGGCAGCCTGCCAGGCGTCATTAGGAGGCATGCCAAGGAGCTTGGCCGGCAGCCGCGCTTTGCCGAGCGATGCAGGGGTAGCCGGGCATGGGAAGCTGCGCCGCGACCGCAACTCCGGAACATTCCGATAGGGCGGGGCCGTTCCCATACAGTGCACTCGTTCCCGGCTGTCCCTTTATGAAGATGTGGGAGGCAGAGGGACAGGGTGAGGGTGGGCAGGGAGGGAGCATAATGCATAGAATGATTGAAAAACCCAGGAGACTCACCCCACCCCCTGCCCCGAAACCCCTCAAACAGCCACTGCTTGGATAGTGGATGGCATACCTCTTTATTGAAATGTTTCTAAATGCTTAGCAGTGTTTTAAAGAGCCGTGTATAGCGGGGCCCCTTGTTGATCTCCAGTCTGATTTAAATTTTATTGCCGACCGCGTTTCTGTTCTTGGCCCGAGTGTACGGGAGGGAGTGGGGGGGTACACACTTCCACAGCGTTTACGATTCTTGACACACACGACGCCACGTCACTGGCTGTCACCTTACGCATCCACAAGTCCTTAAAATTGTTTTGAACGTTGTTTTTTTTTTGTCTCCTGTGTAATACTAAACAGAAAAATTATTACGAAGTGTAAGTCTGCTCCATATTTCCTGCCTCATGTTGTATGTAAGTATTATTATTTTTTTGGTTTGCTCTAATATTTTTGAAATAGGAAACTCCTGGAAAACAAGCCACAGAAAAATGTGTGAAGACGATCAGGAGATGCAGATGCCCAGGCAGATGTCTTAAGATGCTGGCTGAGTACAAGCAGGAACAGTCTGGGGTGAAAATTGCAATAGGAAGTATGTGGCATTTAGTGAAACAATCAATTATCAGTCTGCAAACATGTCAATATTGATTAAATTCTGATGGCTTTGTGCACCTAAAATGCCGATTGGGGCATAACAAACATCTCTTTTATCCAGGGTAATATTATTTATTAAAACTGCATTTTAAATATTAATTCCCTGATTAATGGTCTCCTCTGACTCCCACGGAAACATGAAGACAGCCAGGACTATATAAGCTGGAAGCAAATTATTCCTTTCCATCAAAAAGGCAGATAGAGATCAGCTTCTATTGCATGATGAATTAAGCCGAGAGAGGCAGGGAAATTACTGAAAAAGCAAATGGTTTAAATTTTAATACCACCAGTTAGGTAAATGTTAGAGTGTGCCCATGTGACTCTCTCTAAAATACCATGTATACAAAAGGGCACGGAGGAGAGCTCGGTCCTCCACACTCTGTCAGCTTGCAAAAGGATGTCTTTCACAATTTGTCTTTCGCCATATTATACAAATTCTGTCTTCAAACTTTTTGAAAAAGATTTTTTAATGACTGAGGGAGGGAGGAGCGTTTAGGGGCAGTCAGGGATCACAATCTAACTATCAGGAGGTCGAATTCAGAGAAGTGCTTCATTAGATTAGCTTCAGTATGTTTAAGTACAAATAGATAAACTGAGTGAACAACCAGAATCTCCTAAATGTAATTACAATGAACAAACAAGGCTTTCTGCCATATAAAAGATCAACATTTTATGAGCTCCGAGGATGACTTTGGTGGTCAGGCTGCATTTTTTCCCTGAAGAGCCATTTCAACAGCGGGATGCTGAAAAATCACACACAGATCATCTTTTGAAACTGAGGGTCGGACGCGAGGTCACGTCACATGACGGACACACACCGTGCCGCGGGAGAGCACACCGTCCTCTTCAGATACACCTTCGGCCAGGTTGTCATAAGGAGTGGGATCTCTTATGAGAATGATTAAATATTCCAGGTACCCCATGTCCTGTTGGACCTTGGGATAAGTGTGTGGAAATTCTCCATCAGGATAATTTATGAAACAACGCAACAAGACAGAAGTCTAATAATTTATCACATACGCTAAAAGTGTTCCTTCACTTCAGAATATGTGTCAGACTTCACTTATCCCAGAAAAGAACAGTTTTTGAGCATTGGGGATACATTACCTGCAGCACAGAATTCCATATGAAACGGCCAACAAGCCAGAGTGCCACTACATTTCCAGTTTGTGACTGTAAATACTATAATACGACGGTCAAACTAATTTCAAGTCATCTGTTGAAACATAAAAACGCACAAACACATTTTCAGAAAATCATTAGCTTCGGGCAGCAGGCACGACATCATGGGGCGCAGAAAATTAGTCAAAAACTCTGACTGTGATTGTATTTCTGTTCATCCGGTCTGCTCATATTTTTAATTAATAGTTGTGAGCAGCAAAAGGCAAATTAGACCGAAATCAATCAAACGTCCACATGGAAGCGAAACCCGTGGTGCCGTGGTGTGCGATGCATCGAAGCGGTTTCATTGTAAATAAAGTTAGGCTACTTTCTTTCTGTTTTTTTACAGGTGAACATTTCCACACAGAGTAATACCTAACTGTTAGAATGAAGTCAAATCAGAATGGATGGCTTATTCCCTTTAAGGTGGATAATCGGACTCAGGAATGGTTAATAAGGTCCACACTACAGCGGTAACATAAGTAAATACGGCAGCACTAAAGGCCTCACTTAGCCAGTTGGCCCCCTCTATTGTTGCCGACCTCACGGCCCAGTGAACACCAAATTTTCTCTGTCACACTCCAATAAACCTAATTGTGCAAAATAAATGAGCTAATTTCGGAAGTTCCAGTTTCAGCGAGAGATAAGGCGGCTGCCTGATTGATTGGCTTTTTTTCTTTTAATTTGAAAGAGTGTCAGTTGTGCTTTGGGTGAGAAACCCGGCTGTTTGCGTATCTGCCTCTGGTACACGCCCGGTTCTGACCCCGGATAATATCCTCCCCGCTCCCTTCCTCCGCTGCGGGGCGGCAGGAGCGGGTCCCCGCGGACCGGGCGCAGGAGGCGGCGGCGCCTCATTTGCATTTTACCGGGGCTGTTATTTGCGGCATCGCATGTGGCGCTGGCCCCTGAGGGCTGCGAGGGGGGGAAAAGGCAGGTAAGACATAAATTAATCATAGGACGTCTGAGAATTAGCGGCGCAAACGCAGCTGGAAAATTCCCCGTATCGGGAAAAGACGGCTGGAATTCCGGAGAGGTTGTTTTTGGTGCCGCTGGGAAAGAAATAGAAGACAGAGATGGAAAGTTTTTGGGGTGAATCTGAATCCCCCACCCGCCTGAAGCCTGTTAAAAAAAAAAAACTAAAAAAATAACACCGGTCAATCATCCTGTCGTTTTATCCTAAAACAATACAATGAAATTCAATAGCTGAATATATTTAACTACTCCGTTGTAGTTACCCAGTTTCTGTAGTGTAAGGATAAATTTATTGTTCTCTTTTTGGCAGTAATTATGGGCACTTCATCTTTTGTTAGTAGTATGACATTCTCATTATTTTATTTTAAAAATTGTAAATTTCAGGTTCAGAGTACTTCGGGTGAATATGTGGACGTACATCAAAAGAACGTCGCAGAAATAGTTCTGAAATCCACCCACTGGGAAAACCGCCTTTTAAAAATGATTTCACATGAAAACTTTACCTTATGAAATTGTTTCAACTCTTTTAAAAGCACAAAATAATAGGATATATTAAAGCCTCTCAGTCAACCTTTGGCAAGGAATTACTCAGCTCGGGAAATTCCCTCACAGGGTAGCCCAGTTTGGCATCTGGGCAGAACCTTTCTGACCTCCAGCCATAAGCATGAAACCTGAACTGCATATGCTATCAGCAGCCCTGAGCAGATGATCATTTTTTAAAATCTTATTTTACAGTATCTGGAGCTTATTTCACATCAATGCTTTTGTCCAGTTGCTATCTCTCATTAGTATACTGTTGCAGTCAATCCAGAATGATAAGCGGACCGTTATGTACTGTGGAAACATAACACACACACACACACACACACACACACACACACACACACACACAGAAGGCACTCGCTTATCTCAGTTAAAAGAGAACATGACAGAGTACTCCCTCATACTATTGTGTGCCATATTATTTTGAACCCAGAAAAAGTTGTGCTCTCTTATTATTTTGAAAATACATAATAAGTTTGTAATATTATTCAGTTTATTGTATTATTAACCCCGTCTCAGGTTTAGGGCTTGGAAAGCGGCTAGGTGCCAGCATACATGACATCACAGGCCACTTTTGGGCTGTCAGTTGTGCGGGGAAGCATTTTGGTCTGTCTGTTTCACAACATGAGGGAATAGCCTCTATCCATCAACTTAATTAAATGGAGAGGTGATTGCGATACAGCATTACGCCATTCCCCGCTCTCTGAGAACAGGGTGGGGTGGGGTGCAAGGCATTTCACATGTTTCTGTGCTTACATTGAAACGGTCGGACAAAAATAGACACCAAGTCCTCTGCCTTTCTTGCTCATTTCCCAAGAGTGATCAGTAAACAGCTGTTTTGCCAGAACGGTGGTCTGTGTGAACTGTTTTGTGGCGTTATATACAATTGTTAAATAACAGCCATTTCAGAGTGGTAGTATGTAACAATTATTTCGATTGCAAGCATGTCACACGCGTCCATTCCGAACAGCATTATATGGGGTGGACAACATCGGCAAAAAGGAGGGACTCATGGAAAGTCATGAGCTGCATGTAGTGGGATCCTGAATAGGGTTACCATTCGGTAAGACAAAAAAGAGGACATTCTCTCACTCGACAAAAAGTAACAACTATAAAATGTCTAAGTGACGTCACTTCCGGAAGCTGATGTCACTCATGAGCAGCATGACACGTAAGGGATGTGCATACCATTTCGTTTTTAAAGTAAACATGTGCACGAGCCTTGCCAGTGCTGTGTGACGACACTGAGCGGCCCCGGTATATTGGAAATTGATGCCTTTTCTTTCACTTGGGACTCCACTGTAACTTGCAACACTGGGTCATACGGGTTGTAGTGCTAAACCCAGACAAACCACCGATTTGAAAAACTGCCAGGATGCTCAAAAAGAGGACGTGTCCGGGAAAACTCAGACGCATGGCAACCCTAATCCTGGAGCATTCTTCAGGGAATCCGCCTCCAGTTTATCGAGGGATGACGTAGGTAGAAATCCACTTCACACTCTGTACTCCAGAACTTCCCATGAAGGCACAACGATGTGCATGTCTGGTATCTCTGGAGGCCAAGGGAGCCGTGGTATGACCATGCCAAGGAATCTCTGGACCTAATGAGTCCCGCAGTTAGCTGCCCATAAGATTATGGTTTAAAAGACTCCTTTGGCTTTTAACAATGGGTTTAAAAGTAAACCCATCTGAATGTAGGAAAAGAAAGGTAACTAACAAATCGACTTGTTCGTCCTCCATTTTTTTGTAGTGGCGGTGTAGTTTCATATGAAATTACGTTTGAAGTTTATCATATGAGTTTTTTGCATCCCCCATGCTTATTTAGAATAAAGGTCACAGCTCCTGCTGTGCTGAGGGAAAGTGACGCACAAAAGTGCCCACGAACTACAAAAGTTCCAGATCAAGATGGCTCAGGAACCCAGAACCAGAACTTCAGTGGGAAACCGTTGTAGCTGTGTTTGTCATTGTGATTTAGCTACTTCAAATTTAAAGTTCTGATGTGTTACTTCCATTATTTTGTGCACCCACTGCATGTTACGTTGATATATCACTTTGTAGCATTGGACTGGAATCAAAAATACTGAATACTCAGTATAAGCGAACGATATAATGTGAGCCCTCAACCTGACGTCACATTGCGGAAACCCGCCAAAAAGGTCAGGTTCATGAACGGTGCTGGCCCAGCGCCCAGATGTTGTGAATATTCAGCTTCAGGTTACAATTTTTCGCTGAGTCATCATTAGCTGCCATCTGTACAGCGTGAAACGGGGCAGCCAGGATGAGGAAGGGTGCCGGGTGGGACGCCAACGCCCGGAAGCCCTCGGCGTTGGGGAACGGCCGACGCTATCGCACTCTGGTCCTTTTCGACCCGGCGCAGCTGTTGATCAGTGACGCATGAAAGATGGGTCCTCTGAAGAGAGAGTCTCTGTTCACTTAATGGTTGAGTGTCCTCAGAAGGACAGAAACCTACTTCCCAGACGCCAGCAAATGGATTCGCCTGAGCAGTAAATCACGGGAGGGAATTAGCTCGCTAACGCAGATGGTGTAGCTGTTTCCTTCAGTCTCTATCGGTCACCTCCAATAGGCTAAAGCCTCATCGTGAAAGACGAAATTCCTATTTAAAATGTAAGTAGATTATTCAACAACTTATTACAAGCCATGTATGATTTATGTATTATTAAAGGGGCAATGCGTAGTAATGAAAACGTACTTTGTTGTGTAGCGTTGATGACTGGCAACTTCACTTTGTCATTTAACCCATTATCCTTGAAGTGAAGCTTGTTGTTAAGTTGCCAGCCATTTTGTAGAGTTTCAGTAATTATTTTAGAATTCATTAAGATCAGACCTTTGAGGCAGAAGGGTTTGGTGTGCTAATGGGGCTTCTCTTGTCATTGTGGTTAGCCGTATGTATTAAAACATCTCGGTAGGTGTTGTGAGAGGACACTGGCACCCCTCACTGGTCGACCTGAAAACACCCGATACCTTGTAGAGATGAGAGCTGGACACTGCCAAACAGGGACCTTTTCACAGTGAGAGTTCAGGTGCTGTGTGGAGTGTCAGATGACAGCCCAATCAGCACCCCTATCTTGCCTATGGTCGCATGCCTTACTGTTGCCACCGCAAAGTGGGCAGTGGGTCTCCCAGCACCACGCAGCCATGGGGTGGGGGGGCATAAGGGGATGGGAGGAGCATGAAGCTGTGTGTGGTGGGGCGGGCGGAGGGGGCGGGGGGGGGGGGGGGGGGGGGGGGGGGTACAGGGGACCAGCTTGTGGATGACATGGCACGTTCAGAGGTTTACCGCAACCCCCCCAACCACATCCTCTGTCAGTCAAGCTCATGTGGGGCCCAGCCATCTGCTCCAAAGTCAACGGGAAGGAGAAAGAGTGAGGAGGTGACTGGTGTCACGCCCTGAGGCCAGTGGAGGGTCAGGGGAGCGCTGTTCTGTAGAGGGCAGCCCCTGTCCTGTACCCGGAAAACATATGCACCGCCTGTTCCCACTTGGCAAGCAGCCCCGCCCTGCCCACACCCCTTCCACACCTACTGTGCCCAGGAATCACTCGAGACAGTGGGAGAAACGCTCTCATTTAAATGTTCGTATGCATATTCATCTTTTTAAGCGTTTGTCTTCAGCGGGTATCAGGCAAGAAAATGGAGAAGTTTTTTTTTTTTAAATAATAGATCTCTGAAGTGAATGTGGATAGATAAAACCCAGCATTGGCGGTTCAATTTAGGTCTCATTTTGCAGCATATTGTCGTGAATTTGCACATAATTATTGCATGGCGGTTTCAGGGGACTCCCTGGAACATTTCTACTGACGAAAAGAGAGGAACGAAATTGACAAGCTTGACCGAGCAAAGATAATGGGGTGCTTACGTGTGGACACTGCAATATTTTAACTGCTTTGTGAAATACATTGTAAAATATAGCTGTCAGAATCCTAATTTGGAAATCCTAAAACATCCATCCATCCATCCATGTATCCATCCATCCATTTTCTATACCCCCCTGTCCTATGCAGGGTAGGGGGGGTCTGGAGCCTGTCATGGATGGTATGGGCGCACAAGACAGGGAATTACCCAGGGTGGGGTGCCGACCAAATAAAAGTACTAGAAATGTCCAGTCACAGGCTATTGATATTGAGTAAAACAAAAGTGAAAGTATCATTACACGTCTCTTTGGAGAGTCCAGGTTGTTATAATTTGCACTCAAGCAAAAATGAATACATGCATGTTAGTGATAAACTTTCTTTGGGAACATGTGACCCACACACAGTAGGCTTGAGTCCAGCAGTACGGGGGGGGGGGGGGTGGCCCTAACAAAGGTGACACACTGGCTCCTGGATCAGCCCTCCTGCCTATGCATGACACCCCCATCAATCATTTCACAAGGTGGGAGGTGCTGATCCTTACAAACAATTCAGCACCTCACCCAGGAGCAAACGTGAAGGCGAGCTCATGGCACATCCTCCAAGCTCACTGGGGGGTTGGGGGCTGTCTGCTCGGATCACTCTGGTGCTGGTGGGCGCTGCATCTGTAATCCTTCGGGACAGGATTCCTACATTTCTATGCAGAGATGAACATTTGACAGGTAACCTCACCGGTGCGGTCACGGCACCCACAAGCGTGCTTTCTTCCCCTCCCGTGACTGAGCATGTATGTTTCTGTGTGTCAGCCGGCCTGCGGGTGATTTTATTTTGACAGCAAGATTTGACACAAAGAGCTAAGAGGCAGTATCCCCCTCGACCCCCCTTCCCACCTATGGCCTGCAAGGGCAGCCTCTGGGTGGCTGTGACTCCTGCCTTCAACACCAGCGTCTACATTGTCCAGCTTCTAACACCCCATCCAGAGCTCCTCCTTAGTTGCACCCACGTTTACCTCATTGACCCCCCACACGCCGCAACGTGCTGGGTTCGAGAGCCCCGAGCCGCCGACAGTTGCAAGCAGACAATCCTCCCGCTGCCCTTCAGCGAGATAATTTACTTGCAAAGGAAACATAAAATATTCAGTAAAACGTCTATCTGTATGCATTAACAAAGTGTAAACTTTTACACTTGGGTAAGTCGCTGAAGGCGTCTGCTTCGGAAACAACATTAAAAGTGAAACGGAGCGGGGCCGGGCCCCTGTGAGCCAGTCGGCAGCAAATCAGAGGCAAACGGGCTCCTCAGTGCTGATAATTTATTCGTACTTATCAAGGTCTTTAAAAAAGGCCCATTAAAAACACAGATTATTGAAAAAAAAAGTGCATCCGTCCCGCTAAACTGCGCTTCGCGCTCCAGCCCGAAATGATCCCACTCCCTCTACAGTCGGCCGCTGCGGGCCGTTTTTAAATTAAATGAATACATTTTTCGTTCAGCCTCGTGCTTCCTAATAGCTCACTTTATGTTTTGTTACAGATATGGATTAACTGGGCAGAGTCGGAGCGCCACAGTATAAAATCTGAATCCCGTGCTAAAAGGCGTCGAGGGCTGGCGTGAAGTGAAGATGAAGTGGCCTCGCCTCGTCCTGGCAGCCAACCGGACGGCGGCTTAAAAAATTTGGCCGAACAGAAAAGCCCCCGGGCAGAGCAATATCCGAGGCCAGACTTTCTGACAGACACACGCGGGCGTCACGGCGCATACCGTCGGTAATCCCTAAGCAGGAACCGGGAGGTAGGCCAGCTACCGCGACATTTGCCGACACCCTGCGAGGGATCCTTTTTTTGCGCGCTAAACCAATTAGCCAAGGAATTAATCGTGTCGTACTTAATTAATTGTATCCATATATTTTTTTTGCATTGATTCTTCGCTCAAGCATTGTAACCATTTACTATTACTTTTTATTATTATCATTATTATGAGCAATAATAAAATTCTTTTAGCGCCTTAAGGAGGCCTGTGTTTCCAGTCAGAGTGCTGCCACCTGAATCGGTCATGTGATAATGGTGTTAGCCTAACGGCTCCTAACAAAGGTTTGGAAATTTAAGCCGCGTGGAATTAAAAAGACAGGAAGGGATTCTGGGGCTTTTCAGCGCCATGAGAAAAACGGCGCGGATAATGAAGGCCCGCGGAAACTAGCCGCGGCCTCCGTTAGAAGGGTTGCTCTGCGGATATTGTGCCCATTGTGCAGCCGAAACGCGGAGGAGAGCAGCTTGGCTTCCTCTATGGGAATCGATGCTTCAAAACCACAGCTGTCACAGAGAGGGGACTTGAATTCTGTCACAAAAGTTCAATGATGGACTTCAATGGTGAGCTGGCAGCCGGAGACACACTTTCCTTCATGGCTCAAGCCGCAGATGAGAGCCTGTTTGAAACTAACTCTCTGTTTTTCTCACACTCATTTTTTCTTTTAACGGCCTGAACTTGACTAAACAATCAACACTCTGTGACTAGTCCTCCCTATGCTGCTCCTCAATGGAATGCTGTTCCCAAGCTTTCGTCGCGCCATGGTTACCGGGAATGTCCGGCTTGCGGGAAGGTGACCGCGCGCTGCAGAAGGAATCTGAGGGGGGCGAAAACAAACACCCATCCGTTCTCACAGCTGTGCTCGGGACGCGGCCCACTGGCCTCGCTGAAATTTAAGATGCTCAGTGCTCACATATGTCAAGTTTTGGTTTTTAATGCATACGTTCATTCACTTTCCATGAAACTCAATGCAATTTTCAATCAGCCAGTCAAAATTCTGTTCAGGGGTGCCAGTTCCAGAAGGCATTGAAAAACGAAAAATTGTTACCTTGACCCTTTCAAAAAATATGATGGAGTAGTCACTTGGAAGAAGTATATATAAAAGCACAAAACAAGTAATATAATTTAAAAATATATGTTAAATTGTCACGACAACCAGTGTATAAAGAAGAGGTAGGAGAAGAAGAAAGGTTCTAAATCAGGCTGGCCTTAGTGAACACAGGGAAGAGGAGTTTGAGGTCAGGGGTACAACTGGCTGTCCTTTTCAGGACAGTCACGCCACACCATCAGAATGAAACATGTTGGCATCCTTGTGGCCGGCTCCGTGCCAGCAAGCCGTGTCAGGATGGGCTCGTAATGCCGATGAAGCCGTAATTATCTGACCTGGGCCAACGCGTGAAATTGACGGGGCTTTGTTTGGGAAGGGCCCACCACACCCCGGGGTATTGTCCTCCGATGAAGAGATAAAGAACAAAAGGTGAACGTGAGCACGTGGGAGACGGACCGAATTAAGCACGAGAGGAGGGGGGGAGATCTCAACACTGCGGGCTGCTCCCATGCCGGTGGTCAAATGCTGACAGCGAGCATGTTAACCTGCTTGCGATGGCCGTTGCCTTGTTTGGTTACTAGGAAACAGGAAAGCGCCAACCAAGCGCCTTGGGTTATGTGCTGATAAGCTAGTGTGAATTTAAAGATGCCCCCCCCCCCACACACACACACACACGCACACACACACACACACACACAGAAGTTACTCACTGCTCAGGACCTCAGTTTTAATTGGGCTTGGAAAACACACAGTGAGTTCTCATTTTCTTCAATGCGCCTGTTTCTCATCATACCATTATAGCCTTCAAATGCTGACTACTTACATAGCTAATTATGAGAATTTCTGTTGAAGTGAACGTTAAATTGCTGGTCCAGGACCCTGACATCTCAAGTGAGGTCACCGCTATAGGCCAAATATCCAAGATATTTTACACAAAACAGTAATTTGATTGAAACAACCTTGGAAATCTTTGTTCCTCCCTGAATGCTGGAACACAACAAAGGGACCACACTATAACAGCCATGTCTGTATTACAACTATTGTGTGATCTTGTCATTCTTGTACCATTACCCACAATCCTCTAGGGCTGGTCTTCTGCTGCCTGCATAAGCTTTTGTTCAGCATGAACCTGAATCTGCTTGCCCTGTGCAATACTGATTTCTGGGTGTGTCTGAATCTTGTTCCTCAAATAAGATCCGATACATGATTCTGCATGTAATTGCCATATTGTTCGGTTACACTTTACATCAAGTTACTCTCAAGGGAGGCAGATATATCAAGTGACACAGCAAGTAAGGCATTTCTAAAGGATTATGAATAAGTAACAAACATCTAACATTTCATATAACTAGTTAATTGCCATTTGGCATCTGTTTAAAAAATCATGATTCAGTTTATTTTTGCCTGATAAATTTGCAAGTGTTTGATAGAAAAACAGTCCTTAAGTTTCATAAAAGTATTTATATTAAAAGTACTTAAGTTTACGGTGAGTGTCTGGAGTCGAAGGTGAATCGCTAGCAAACTAGTAGTAAAATATAGATGGTAACAGTGGCTTAAATGGAATTAAGGTAACTAGGTTGGCAGCAGGGACAGTGAGGTGACTCAGATGGCAGAATTACTGTCTTGTCATGACTGGGATGAAAGTTCAATTCAGGATTTTTGAGTTAAGCCACACCGAGCGATGCCAGATCTTAGAATTATCATCTTAAGCATGAGACAGCATGGCAGACCATGAGGATCATCAGGCCCGGAGAATACCTTCTCCTGGGGCTCTCTGACTGCTTAACCCCTGTGCTTTCCTCAATGAGAGGTCTGCAGAAGAAGTTTTCCTAGGAGCTCATCATAGTTTTCTGTTTCTCTTTTCCAGTAAGTACTTTTGGTGTTGACCCTACCAGCTTGTATTGGATAAGTAGTTAAAAGAATGGTGGATGGGTGGATTTTTTTTGTGAGATAGTAGCGTGGGAAGTAAATATGCCCAATCATTTATCTCTCTTTCTTCAGCAGCAGCCTAATCACTGAAGACAGTCTGTACTTTACACAGCCTACAATTCTTAAAATCCTGCACCTCTATAGACAGATGGGTAATATGCTTTGTGGAATAAAAATCCAGTGTTTTTCCAGTGGGGTTATGTCCAGGGAACCAGTTAGCTAGCATCACTTTTTTCTTAGCCAATACATCTAAATTTACCTGACGTTCATGCATTTGCTCATGTTAGCATCGCTTGTTTTTTGTGACGTTAGTTGGATGCTGCACATTGTATGAGAGTTACTGCCTCTAATCATTCTAAATAGGATAGCCCTGTTCCTTATTTTATTACACCACTGCTTCACAGCCAACGCCCTAATCAAGATTCTCGATTGCTATGGAAAAATAAATGGATCCATCCTGGTTCGGCCTTGTCCGGTCTTGTTGGGCTGCATCATCGTGCTCATTGGGCCGCTCATCGTGTTTTTGCCGTTTCCACTTGGGGGGGTTCCCTCCCAGGATCAATCACTCGTTCTTTGGGTGAATCAATGAAGCTGAATAGCTGTCCTTGGTGGTTATAAGCTCCCTGCAATGGTGTCTGCTGTGCTCTCCAGGGTATACTCTGTCTCGCACGCTGTGCTTCCATGGAACAGATCTTATATGAGTGATCCCTTGTTTGCATGTGTCACATGACATCACCCATGTGTCTACCTGTGCGTGTTTGAGGCTGGGGGTGTCTACACAAGGGAGGGGCTGAATTAAACTTGGCTGGGTTCCTTAAGGAACGTATAACCTCATTTCTTTCAGCAAGGCATATCCTGTGATACCACACAGTTTATTTCGTTTGGTCAACAAAAATGAAAAACATGAACGACGTCCCACTGGTAATTAAAAAACCCGTCATATTCAATTAAGCGTGTCGTTCGGACAAACAGAATCTCTCCCTACAAACCATGTAAGAAAAAAAAAGATATAATTTAGGAAATACCATATTAACAGCAGCAGGGTATTTGTCTTCATTTGTAGGGATGGAAAGATTTGACGGTGTGGAAATACGTGTTTCTCTCTGGTCCTGAGCTGTGGGGATCCTCCCCCCAACCCACTAGTTCAGCTTCAGCCACACCATTAGAGTCATTTGCATCAGACTGAGAGCCTATTAGAATTTGAATTAGCCTGACACTGGAGGAAAGGCCTCTGCAGGCTGGACCAGCGCTGCCACGCTCGCTCCCAGGGCAGGATGCCACCTGCAGAGTGTGGTACCCCACCGGCAAGGCCCGTTGCCGTGGCAAATGGTGACGCAATCGTCTGGCTCCCCAAGCCGTGCGACCTCACTGTACCCCCGTTTCTGAGCCCTAACCAAGGAGAAAGGCTGACTTATTATCTTCAGGGAAATTTCCTCGTGAATATAATTAATTTCTTACAAATAGTAGAGGGAGGCAAATGGCAGATGTTCTAAACACGTACCCCAGACCTGTTAATACACACAATGTCCTGGATGCAATGTGAAATTAGAATTCATCTTTCGCAGAGAGGGGCAAAATCATCCTTTGAAGCTGGAGGTATATTATCTACTCGGTGTGATTCTCAAGAGGGCTGAATGCATATTTATATCAAATCCAGAGATAATGTTGTTAAGTTATGCAGAAAGTCCCAAGTTGTCTTGTGGTTTATTTAAAAGTCAGAAATGACTGACTGCTTCGCCAAAGTCACCGACTAGAACTCAACTGAGCCTTTTCAAATGTGTCCTTAAACTGTCAGCTGGCCAAGGGTCCAAATCGCCAAACACCCAGATCAACAGAGTCCAGTTCCCTTCGGACACTAGACAGCAAATGGGAGATCTGCATGAGGGGCAGTGTGAATATTTGCAAGGAAAACATCGCATTTTCACCCAAATGACCACACGTTTGATCCTGACCATAAATGGTCAGTTTCCCAAGCTGTTAAAAAATGGTACATGTGCTGCCTGAGAAGGAGAGATGTTTCATGAGTCTCGGAGAGTGAGTCATGAGCAAGGCTGTGCTATTTCCTCCACGCCTGGCTTCTTTTTTCGGCTAAAACAACAACTTTGGGGCCAGGACCCAGGCCTTTCAGCTCCTCATTGCAGTAAATGGAAAAGAAACATCCATGTAATGCTGACACTTTGCCAACACGGAGATCAGGGCTGAAATATGAAGGCTTCCTATTTTGTCTTCATGTTGATGAAATTTAGCCCCTACCCTCCTGTTTCTCAGTGCTGCATGATGTCTTTGGGAGTTTAATTTGTCCAACACATAGAAACACATCTGTTCACGTATTATTATTATTAGCAGTAATAGTAGTAATAATAATAATAATAATAATAAGAAGAAGAAGAGCAGTAGTTTTGTTAGCATGGTTGTTGTTGCCATTTATCTGACTTAAACATTAACCTAAAAACATTATCAAATGAACAATATTAATCCTATAAGGTGACTTACAAAGCCTATTTTAATATCATTTTCAAGCCCATTAATACAGTACTACTGAGGTATAATACTTTAATCAAAGGGGTAATGGGAATGTCATACCTGAATCTGAACCCTTAATCATTTCTCAAGTAAAGCGCTCCAAATCCGCGGCCCACACGGCCTGTCGACCGTCGGCGGCGCACACGGGGGTCGGGAGCGCAGGCGCCGTGATGAAGACGTCTCACCATGGACCGTCGCTGGCGGGATGCGCACGGTGATTTGGGCGCTGTGTGTGTGGGGGGGGGGGGCTCGCTCCAGGATTGGAGGAAAATTGGCTCCCCCCTGAGGGTCTCCTGCTCCCTGCAGCATGTGGAAACCATGGCTCGTTGCCAGGATACAAGCCCCGGGTCTGTAGTGACAAGAAGACATGAAGAGCAAAGATTAATTATTTACAAGCAGACCCCTGTACACCGCGACAACTTGGCACTTTTCCTGCATTAAATGTCACTATCTATGAAGCCGTCGGTTTTATTACTTATTTATTTGGTTATTAATTCCAACCTATGCCCGGATGCACGCAAAATCCCTTAAACAGAGCACTGCATGCATTTTTCACAGCCGTTTTAAGTTCATAAGTGCAATTTTAAACGTTCAGTCATCTGAGAAGGGTTAATGTCATTTCCAGCGAGGCATTTGTGTTGCATCGATGACAGTATTTAAAAATAACAAGTCATTGCGGTGTGCATGGAAAGGGCAGCCTCTAGTTCATATTTGAGCTGTATATCACATAGTTATACTGTCCGAACTGTAACATAATATGTCCTCTGGGTCACATTCCCCCCCCACGCGTTTCATTTAATATTTATGGGATCTGTGCCATAGCGAGAGAGATCGGATTTCAGAGCGTCGCTATTTACACAATAAATGAAAATGATTTATATCATTAAACGCCTTTCGATGCATGTTTTCTCTCTCTCTCTTGTTCTCTCTTCACGGTTCTGTCTTTTTAAAACCGGCGGCCCATTTCAAAGCCGCAGGTTGGGGTGGTGTCACGGAGTGGCTGGTGCTTAAGCGACACCCGGCCGCTGAGGTTTAATTTGCCGGGCTGACTCCATCCTCACTGCTCCGTGTGACGGTGCTGTGAAATGATGGCATCCATGCTGCGCTGCCCGAGAAGCGCTGCCTTTGTTCAGCCCCGGATCGCTTTGTTGTGCGCCGCGCCGGTTCTTATTTGCATTCTGCGTGATAAATATTCATGAACGGAAGGGGGTCAGTCTGTGCGGAGGTGCGGGTTTTAATTGGGATCTGGTCAAAGGAGTGCTTTGATAGGAAATTACAGGTGAAGAATTAAAAATTACACTTTTATGAGTATCAGTCACCAGCGTTTTTTACCCCTTTGTTATTATTGTCACTGTTAAGAACACCAGGTCCGTTTCACAAATATATTGTTCAGATTAATTTTGATAAGGTATCGACATTGAAAGATGGTAATACTATTCACTCGAATCCCACATTTATTTAAGGACAGCAAAATTAAATAGAACTCAAAAATATAAAATTGAGACAATGTAGCATATAATTATATTGTGTGATATAAGAACAGCAGAGTTAACAGTCCTTTCTGGATGTAATTTGAAGTACTCGTCACATCTGACATATTATTGCATCAGTACAGTTTGTATAACGCGCTGTGCCGTTATGGTCGTTTTAAAAGAATAATTTTGGTTTTTAGAAGATAATATACAGAAATCAACGCATATGTGCAGCTTCGAATCATTAACTAAATGAAAACTCCTATCATTTACAGCAGAGGGTTGGTACCTGTTGACAGTTTGTATTACCTTTAATCGGGGTATGCATAATAAGGCCCTCACTGAAGGTTCTCACAGTAGCAGACTCGACATTTGTAGGCACTACTGCCGCGAAACTGTTCATCAATAATTGTATTATTCATAATGTATTAATGTATATTCAAAATTATTAGAATGATTGGCTTTTGTAGCAGAGAAGCTCTGTTTTTTCCCACTTCACAACTTTGGATGTGTTTTTATTTAACGTCGAAAGGCATGCTGGGAAGAGGCTCCGCAATTGGAATTTGACAGTAATTGAAATGAAACCCGTGACAGCTGCTGGCAATACCTACACATACACATTAAATTGTTAGAATGTGCCTTTTGGATAGGCATATAAATTATATGTCATTTACAATTTAATTTGATAATAAGGCATCACATTCTATTGTATATGAATCCTTGGGCCAATTCTGCAGGGCAAATTTTTAATAGTATCGCTTATGATGTGATAATGAATTGAAGTAGTCACTGTGGTGTATTGTTACTATTAATGTGATGATTATGATCAGAAAAGATCTGTAACAGAACTATATGCTGCATTAATTAAAGTCACAACCAAACTAGCTAGCTTCTATTTGCTAATCATAGAGATTTTGTAAACATTAACAATGCCTTCTCAACGGACACAGGGATCTGGCAATGATAGAATAGACCCCCTAAAGATCATCAAACCTTACTGGCAGATTCCCTCTGCTCCATAACTGACAATAGGCTGACACAAAGGCCAAAAAGTTACTCAAAATCAAAAAGTATTAAAACCACAACAACATGTTACAAAAGCCCAAGAATCCACACATCCCTACAGGCAACACAAGAGCATCAAAGAGAAAAACACGAGCTATTAATCATCAGGCTAAATGTAAATTGTGAAAAAGGGTGTTGTACAAGTGGACATATACTTTAAAGATTATATGCAATAAAACGTTTCTGTCATTCATTCATCGACTCATAAGCATCCTAAATATATCTAGCAAGCATTATCAAGCAGTTCCCCTAGTTCCTAGTTCCCCAGTGAACTGTGTATTATATCAGTTGTGAATTTACAGAACCCTTCTTGGCAATGAACTTATGACCCATACTAGTCATTTATTGGATTATAATGGAAATCTAGGCTACTATTGTGTGACCTCACCGTCTGTTATCCTACTCACAATGTTTTGTATTATATATATAGTGATAAAAGAGTTGTTTGGTTTTTGAATTAATTCAGCGTTTTTCCCGGCTTCATGTGGTTACGGTTACTGTGGTAAA
>JAAGVU020000129.1:10656858-10685977 GCA_011763525.2 Mormyrus iriodes
GGGAGACGTGGAGAGGAAGATGTGGGGGGGCGGGGGGAGAGAGTAAAGAAAGGGGAAGAGAAGAAGAAGAGAGGAAGAGGCAGAGAGAGATGGAGAGGAGAGAGATAGAGGTCGAGAGAGAGAGAGAGAGAGAGAGAGAGACAGGGCCGGTGGGAGAGGGAGAGAGGGAGGAATGGTCTCAGTTTGCATTACACAGACATCCCCCTGCTAAAGCTTACAATCAGATAGGGCCTGATTGTTTTTGTTAGATACAGTTTAATCTCGGTTATCTCCGAGCTGTTCCGTAATTGAATTTGTCTGGGCTGATCAGACTGTCTCCCCATTAACCGTACATCTCTTTGTTTCAAAGGCTCCGGCCATCAGTGGCTCACTGCCTTCAGTGGCAAGTTTACTATTCTAATTTTTTGGAGGGGAAGAGGCCTTTAGATTCTGGGATTTATAGTAAGTCTGCAGCCCAAAGGCTGTAATAAAAAAAAATAAAAAATACAGCCGGCTGTACGACCCCCGATAAGTTAAATTTATACGCAGGTGTGCAGCTTTCCATTTACTCTTTCAACAAAAAAACCTTCGCTCCCAAAGATCAGGAGAATAGATTGTGTGCCTGGAGGCAATCTTTTCATTTCAAAGGACTTTCTGCCAAACTTTGCAATTATTTCATGACAAAGCCTGGCTCTGCTTTTTTCAGGGTAGAGTGTTAATTGAACGTCTTAGGTTTTCTTCCTCCTTCCTGTCCCCAAACGCACAGCTTTTTTGTTGGTGTCGTTGTTGTTTGTTGCCACTATCGGCGACGTCACTTCCTGCGGATCACCATGACCATTACAATGTCTTTCCGTTAAGGACTGAGGGAATTCTTGCCGTTTTGATCAGTTTCGAGTTTTAGAGATGCACGTTCACCATGGCAGGCAGCCTGGGGGGGCGGGGGTCACTTTGAAGTTGCATTTTAAAATAGGAAAGAGCACTAGCGCCTGTGCCCTCTCCGGCCCCTTCACGCACACACCCCAACATATTGGCCGCATTGTTTGTTATGGAGGAGGAAATAAAATCTGGCCTATACACAGCCTGCCAAGGGATTTCAATTTGAAAGCCCGCCTGCTTAAATGGTTTCTTTTCTCCCGGCCCGGGAAATGGGAAGTGAACCACGAGGAGGGACGGATGGCACGTCTCAGCCACAACAATCCCTCCTTATGCCGCACTCCCAGCGCTTATTGAAATTTAACAGCCGGACGGTCCCCTCCCAGTGCGGCCCGAACGGCCCGAGGGGTTGCAGAAATTCCAAAATTCAAACCGGACGCGTTCCCTGGCCCAGCATGAGCGGAGGAGACGCGAGAACTACCCCCCTCCCCACCCCCCCGCCGTCAAGCTGGGCTTTCTGTGCTGGTCGCTCATTTTTTTTTTTTTTTTTGCACAGGAGGACCCTGGCTCGTCTCCAGAGGTGCCACCTGTGAGGGGGTCCATTTGCCTCAATGGCCGGCCCGGTTGCCAGGCCCCCGGGTGACCCTACGTTTGGCGCCATGACCCTCAGCAGCAGGCACAGGGGAGCCTGCTGACTCTATTGGAGCCAAGAAGCGGCCTTTCATTAGCTGGGGGGGGGCATTCTCAGCATCCGCACTTGCTCCCCCATACAGTTAATGGACAAAGCCCCATCTTTGTGTGCTGGTGAACCAGATGCACCGTGGTATGTGCCCCCCCCCCCACTGCTCACGGCTCGCCCCTCTCCATCCCGATGTCGCTGAGCCATTCGGGAAGGAAGAACATAGTGAGCCGTTAGCCCATCAGGGGAGTGAAGGAAGCTGGGAAAGTTTTCTGTGCTCGTTTCGGAGCTGCCAGGCAGAGCTGCTGTTTCTCGCATTAAGAGATTACGTCAGCTTCCCGTATGGCACGAGAGCACCTCAACGCACTTCCTGAGACTCCATCTGCACCTTCTCTATTCATGTGACCATTTCTAATGCATGAATCGCTTTGTACTAAAAATACAAGTACACCGGCAATATGAAGTCAGTTTAGAGCTAAAGGTAAAATGTTACTCTCGGCAGCTATAGGCTTGTGGGTGGCACAGTGGCTCGGTGGGCAGTCCTGTGACCTCACACCTCTACGGTTGGGTTGTTTGCCCTGTGCCTGTGTGGGGTTCGGAACATGCGGCTTGGCGAACTGGGGTCTCCAAAATACGCTCACCTTGTTTGTATCTTGTATTGAAATGACTTCCTGGGACTGGTTCCAAGCTCTCTGTGACCTTGTACTTGGTAAGTGGTTATGAAAGACGGCCGAATCTGGAGACTTTTAAAGCTCTCATTCCGGTCCCTTTTTCCAAGCTACTTTGGCAAAAAAAATTTAGTTATGTTAATGCGATAAACTGTTATCTGTGTCAGTCGATCTAGCTGAAAAACGCGTAATTAATACAATGAACGGATATTGCAGGTATTGCATTAGCATAGCAAGTGCTGCGAATGCTAGTGTTGCTAGCTTGAAAAAAACAACACTCTTCTGGGTTTTCGCATTAAAGACAAAAATACAGGCACAGGTGAGGAGACACTCAGGTCGCTGCCGTCGGCAGGAACACTGTTTGTTTGTTCCATTCGAAAAGCGGCAAGGCTTCACCTCCAGTCGTACGGAAGCTGTGTGCCTAGTGGTTTACACAACGCTAACCGTTATTAGCTAAATTCCGTGGACTGTGAAAAAAACTTGTACAGCTTTTTAAAATAATCGATTTTTTTCATGCTGCATTCCAGATGTTTCATCTGTGGTTTGAGGTTTGAAGTGCCATGTTTCTGTCTCCTGTCTATCAAAGAAATCCAAACTAAGTACCTAGCACTAGGCTACAGTGACTGGAAGCTCATTTATCCTAAACCTTTCACCACTAAGTCTTCTACGGGCCCTTAGAAATTTAGATTAATTGTAACTGAAACAGCTGTATCAGTGAATATGGACAGCTGAGAGCAAAACATTTGTGAGGCGTGTAGTTTTGGGTGCTTGCTTTGGAGCGGGTGCATCGTGCATGTTGTGGCTTTATCCGCTCGATGGTTGTTTTTGTTTTTTTTTTTTTGGTGCCTGATTAAAAAGTTGTAACTCCTGAACTCCCCATTCCTTATGTATTTATTGGGAGCTCTTCACTGTTTTGAAATGTACTAATTATATAATAACGTAACTCAACAAGCTTATGGGTGCACAGAGGACGTCTTATGCTTATTACTAGCAACATACCACGCAAAGTATTTTATACAACACGGATAAACTATGTCCCAAGGATCTTTTCCATCCATCATCTGCAACCACTTGTCTTTTAAAACACAACCATGAGACTATTCTAAGAGGCACCAGGGACACCTCAGATGAGATGCTGGTCTATTTCAGGATATATAGACACCCCCAAACTATGAGCAATTTAGTGTCTATTTGCCTAACAACATATTTTTGGACTGTGGGGGAGGGGAACCCCACGCAAACATGAGAAGAACATGCAAACTCCACACATCGTCCCCAGCCCTGGAAATGTGAGGCAACAGTACGCTATTAAAGTGATCAAAATTAAAATTTCTGCAAGCACTGATTGACTTGTATGCTTTCAAACCCATTATGATGTCATAGGCGAAATTTGATTTGCTTAAAAACAAGCACCGATGACACAGCATTTACTCCCCTGCATCCTGTGTGAACTCACCACTGCAGCCAATGGAAATCGCCTTTCACAGCCAGTGTCCAGCTCATTATCACTCCTGAAGCTTGAGTCACCCCTTCGGGTTTAAACGGGGAAGATTTATACCCATGACTCTTTGAGCCACTCTTCACAGGCTGTCAAGGTGCCTGTGAAGGTGGAAATTAAAAAAGGGGCATCACATTTGTTCTATTCAACCTCGAATTGTGACGGGGGTGAAAGTAGATTTTTGTGTGAATGAGTCCCATTTTTGTCTTCATTGCATTGAATTATAAAAATTAATTTAAACCCACTTAGTGTGACGAATTTCTTAAGCATGGTCTTACCTTGGGTTTCCACACCAAACTGTCATTAGAGACTGTAAGTGTGGGTTCATTTACCTCTGCCCTGTTATACTGTATGTTTTTAATTTATGTTTTGTTTTATTCTATTGATGCCATCATTGGATGACAGATGCATCTTTTTTGAGGTTTTTCTTTAGTTTAGTTTTTAACTTTCAACATGATTTTTATTACATGGAAAAAAGCCAGGATTCTATCCGAGCAACGTATGGTACATCTTGCACAGGATTCCTGTTTATCTCTCTCTTTCACACACACACACACACACACAGACCTGTTCTCATCTTTATGGGGACTCTCCATTCATCTCTATGGGAAGAACCCTAATCCCACCTATGACAACCCTAACCGTTACCCAGCACTAACCTTAACCTATATCACCAAACAAAACACAAGACTTTTGGCAGTCACTGGGGGGAAATTTGGTCCCCATAATGTAATATATACATGACTGACACACACACACACACACACACACACACAGACATACACACACCCACACCCACACACACACACACACACACACGCACCGGGACCTGCAAACTTGAAGTCACAGTCCCAGGGATGTGGAGCCTCAGTGCCGGGCACAGCCCTTACTCTATTTAAAAGAAGCATAAACGTGCACGAGAATGATGGCGCTCACCCGCCTCCATAACAAAAAGTGCTAAAAAAATCTTTAAGGCATTTCACAGTGGGGCGATATCAAGTAGCATCTTAGCGAAATGAGAGATGGGGTGAAAAAAAGTGCCTGTTTCATTCTCTCCTTTTTTATCCCTTCTTTTTTCAGTCACCCAAAAGAACAAGCTCATTAGACTGCACGTATGCTGACATTTCACCCCGAGTTCGCTTCCCCTTCCCAAGGCTCACATCATTAACTAGCGGTGTGCCGCTCAAAGGTAGCGTCCCCACTCTCTGAATGAGCGTCTCCGCGCCAGGAGAGCATGTGTTTTGATGAGCTTGTCACTCCTTTACCCCAAACATGTCTCATTAATAGTTCAGTCCCAGTACCTCTCTTTCCCCATCCTTCCTTTCCCCCTCTTTCTCCACACTAATTAGCTTTACTTCTTCGTTCTTCCATGCTTCCCCAGTTATGTCTCAAAGGGAGACGGATATAATTTTTTTTTCCTTAACCCAAAGGCCAACTTAATCAGCTGAATTAATGACTTTATTACCCGTTAGGCTTTTGGCCATGCGACACCCCCCCCAATATACTTTCCCGCCTATTTCCACTTCTGTGGAAACTTAAAACAGAAAGGAGATAAACCGTCAGAGCAACAGAAAGAATTCTGGGAGCAGTGTTTAGGTGAAAACGTTCACCTCATCATGCGGTCTTTTCAAACTAATTTTTTTTTTGTCGTAAAAATCTCTCTTTGTATCAGTCAAATACAAGTAAGCAAAAGTAAGCACACATGGATTATCACACAATTATCTTCAGCAGACCTGAAAAAAGATAAAGAATGAAATGAAAAGGAAATATTTCTGAGAAAAAATGAATTAATTTCACCTCAATGTCAAAGAGTTCTCCTGTGAACAAGACCTACAAACCATCACAAAAACCCAATCAAACTCCACTTTGAAAATTCTGTGTTAATGACATTTTTGCATTTTTAAGCAGTATGAGGATAATTTTGACGCACAGAAAGATTCTCATACTTTCAGCCGTGTCGTTTGTTATTAAAATTCAAATTCAAACACAGATTCACACAAAGATGTGTCTGCTTTTAGCTGTAGGTGAAAAGGTACCAATCATTTCATCATGGATTCTGCTGCAAGTAGCATAGTTTATATTTCTGCATCTAAAATGTAATAGAACGGATTTACCTACAATCATGCAATGTGGAAATGAAAATTAAGCGAATGTGTAGCAATATAGATTTCTTTCTGTATTTACTACATGCTGGTAATCCAGCCATCGTCTAACTTCTTATCCAGCTCAGGATCACCAGAGGCAGTGTCCATCACAGGACCCACACGCTGTGGGAAATATAAAGATTCCAATTTCCAGGTCTTTGTACTGGAAAACAGCCCAACAGGGGGAGAGCATAAAAACTCCACACCGACAGAGCAGGGGTGTGATTCGGTGCCCCCGTCTTGGAAATGTGAGGCTACCCTCTCCACCACTGCGTAGCCCTTAAATGCAAATAACGATGGATTTCTTTAAACAGTCGAAGGACAGCATGAACAGCAGAGAGGTTGCTTAGTTAGTGCAGGATGGTCAGACATGGTCAGGGTTGCTCAGCTGAGCAGAACAGCTGACGATTATGTTTCTTGTGGTGTGTGTGTGCGGTCCAACAGGTTAGGATGCTGTGCCTGTGATTGGAAGGTTGCTGGTTCAAATCCCATAAACAGCTGAGTGATTGTACCGTTATACAAAGCCCTTAACTCCCAGCTGCCCCAGGCCCTGGCTGACCCTGCTTTCTCTCAAAAATGTTCATCGCTTTGCTTAAAAGTGCCTGCTGAACAACAAAAAAGTACCTGGATTGGGGGAAGAAACACACAGTGAAACAGAGGGAACGCAACAGAGCCCCTAAATTCAAGCCCATAGCCCACCCCCTCAAGCTGCGGGGGTGAGCACCTCAAGGGTCTGTGCTTCCTATCAACGACTTCCTTTTAAAAGTGCTTTAGTCATTTATCACCTCCAATTTCTGCAAATGAGCATCACCGTTTGAAGCAGGCCCCGGGATGTGTGACGAAGAAGACCAACCCCTCAATCTTGGCGTGATTTATAGGCACAGTACCAAAACATAGCAGGAGAGACGAAGAACTAGGTATTTGAAATGTTATATTTATGCCCTGTATGTGACTCCATAAGATTAGACCTGACACACAGGTACGCTATAAAATATAGCTATCATATAGTGCAATGACAAATACTTTACAGGTGCATTATAAATTTTGCAGTACACACTGTGCTAAATATTAGTACACAGCGCACCTGGTACTGTAAGTGCTCCATAAGACCTGTTTTAAAATGTCTACACACTGTTCACTAGTGTGACTGTATTGCTGCCCTTTCGGGTGAAAGTTCTACGTTCATTTAAGGGCATTTATGACAGGCTTTGGGGGTCACACGCGGGTAGCTGATGCTCCTCCTCGTCCCTTTGCGCAGCCGCTAATAATGCTCCGGCAAGGTGCGAGGAAGGCGCGAGCTTCTCCCCGCGCACCTGTTCCCGCGCGCTGCCATCTCGCGGGGCCTATTAGACAATTACACCTGAGCGATTCTGCTTAATATGGGGCGAAAAATACCCGAGTTTCCCCGCGTCAGACGTTTCCTTTCACGATCACTTCCCCCCTTCCCGCTCCGTAATAAGGTGCGGAGGCACGCGCGTCGGGAAGGGTGGAATTATTCATTAGCTTTGCCTAGCCACCCCCCCTACACCCACTCCAATCCGCATATTCAACAACTTTGGGATAAACACGGAATTGCAAATTTGCTCGCAGCGAAATTGAATAAATTGGATGCCCTGGCATGCCTGTGAAATCCGGGCTGATGCCGATGTTCGCGGGCAGGCGACGAGGCCGGGACTACTGGCGGGACGCCGTAGTAGACGCCAAACGGATTTTCAAATTAAGACGGCTCCTTAATTAAAAAATACTAATTACATGTTAATTATATGTATTAATTAAATGTTTGTATAACTTCAATAAATTAAGACAGTCTAATTTTAATGACAGGTTTTCCGTCTGAAACTACTGGTTACTTGTGTAAGCCTTCCAACTTTATGCAGTTAACTAAAATACCTCGTAAAGGATGATGGATTGGTTTACCTGTATTTTGGATTTTTTTTACGTATGGGAATTTTAAGTCTTAATTAATTTCCAAATGAGCATTTTCTTGTTTAACGCTATACTCCGATCTACACATTAGAGATCCGTCCACAGACCTTGACCAGGAAAAGATATAAGATGGATGGATGGATGGATGGATTGATTTTTTTGAAGGAGACGAATGCGAGACTAAGATATTTCATCAACATACCGCAGGGGTGAGAGAATTTTAATATTATAATCATTAAAGAGCTGCCAGTGAGAATGAGTTTGTAAAAACTTTGGTGTCTTCTGTTCCCAAAAAGTGGTTTTACAAAAAGCACAGATCAAAATTAATTAATAAAAACAACAAAATATAAATATTAGGCCTCATCATTTTAAAGTTAAATACAGGCATATCCAGCTAATTTGGTCTGATTTTATATTAGGCCGATTGTTTCCCCTGACCTGACCCCCATGCTTCCGGGGTTAGGCTCCACCCTCCAGTGTAGATGGATGGTTCGCTGGATGGAGGGATGGATGGATTCAGTGACTTCAGTGAGACGTCTTCACTAGGCCAGGTCCTGACAGGGCTCAAATAGATGTGCCCTACTATTTGACTAAGCCATAAAATTACTACTAAATCAAATTAATGTGACATAAAAAGTCACAATTAATGCACTTAACAGAGAAGGGGGCTTTACTCGAACAGTGTGTCAAAATACAAAATTTCCATTGTCGGAACAAATTTTAATATATTGAGTAGAATTTTTATCATTCGCTATTGACCTTTTATATTCGTGTATCAAAAGTATATTAAACTTGAACTCATTTCCTGACAATAATTGAGAATTAAAATGTGATAATTGTCTTTCGAACAAATTAGAATTTTTTTCTTCCCTATTTTTAGAGGCATACATCGAGAACCCTCTATTGATAGTACTTAACCGCCGCCTTGTGGCAAGGACGGAAAATACACCCGACTTCACTATCGTGCGGTTAATAAGCAAACGGCGTCAATAAAAGCATAACTTGCAATCACGTTGTAAAACTTTCAAATAGATTGAATCTGAGGTTGCTTCTGATTTTGCTTCCTGCAGAAACTCATGTTTATTAAACTAAACTCCCGAAATGTGATATACCGCGCAGATCGCAACAATAACTGTGCTATACCGACTTCTATTAACTGGCAAACGTTAATATAAGACCGATGTGCTTTATTGCATTATCACATTATTTAAACAATATTCTTAAAATTAATTTACAGACTAGCCAATACAGATTAATTAGCAAAAAACTATTAAACTATATGGTTAGGCAAATGTTCTTCTGTAAAACAGTGGCCAGGCCACATTATCAGGTTCTTTAGAAAGTTCCCATCTCTGCTATGTCATAATTAGCACTTGACTTGCACTTT
Source organism: Mormyrus iriodes (assembly GCA_011763525.2). Taxonomy (NCBI): domain Eukaryota; kingdom Metazoa; phylum Chordata; class Actinopteri; order Osteoglossiformes; family Mormyridae; genus Mormyrus; species Mormyrus iriodes. The sequence continues at coordinate 10,666,013 of JAAGVU020000129.1, forward strand.
TAAGGCAAGTTTTGACGACTCGCAGCCTGAAAAATAACATGACGGCAAGGCAGGATAGACCTGCAGCAAACGTACCATTTGTCCTGCTTTGGCCAACAGCAGATTTGATACACGGTCCACTATCTATACCAAGATGCAGTCTCAGGCAGACCACCGCCCCCTGGTGGCACCGGGCTTGTTATCCTTACCATCTGACAGAAAATGTCACATATGATCTGGAGACACCAGTCTGTAAAGAGGACAGGATACCCAACCAGGAAGCTGTATGAAGTGGGTGGACTCTCTACAGAGTAAGGATTTGGCCGTCATGGTCCCTAAGCACTTTAAAAGACTATTATACTAGGATAATGGGGGGGGGGGATCCACGCAATTGAATTCTTTGCACTTTTGGCTATTGTCCAATTTATAAAAAATTATGAAGGATTTACCGCAAAACACCAACACTGCACATTATCTGATGCACACTTTACTTTTTATAATAAATAAAACACAGTTTTACAAAAATAGAGCTTTATATACACAATACAAAGGATACAGATCGTATAAAAAGCATGAATATGTACAATACAAATAAGACCAGAAACAGAGGTAAGAAAATGTCTGGTTCCAGATGCCAGGCAACATCCTTAATTGCCTCTTGGCGATTAATATAGTTTATCAGTGTCTTCCCAGGGGTGTGAGGTCACAGAACCGAGCGGTACTTGCAGGCAAACATGATCCAGACGGCACACGCAGACTCAGCGTAGGCATAGATCCGCACGCGGACCGCCAACCTCACCTGGTCGCCACGGCAACACACTATCTCGTCACAGAATGGAGACCTGTTAGGTCACAAAAGGGCCATTACCTACCATTTTCCCAGAATACTGTTAAACGTAAAATTGAGTGCTGTAGCCATCCCCCCCATACAGCCCCGCCTACCGCATGCTGGTGGCGAATGCCCTGCGGGCGTTGCGGTGTGTGAAGTGGATGGGGAAGCCCTTGAAGGTGTGGCCATCGGGCACTGCCCGCCGCACTGCATCCTGGAACTCCTCGTTCCCACAGGACACACCCGTGCTGCGCTCCAGCTCGTAGGCCGACAGCGCTGATGACAGCAGGTAGGACAGCTGGTCATCCCACGCTGTGGTCATACCCAGGTCCTGAATGGCAGAAACCCAAACAGAAAAGCGCTACAGCTCTGCAGTTCCCCATTTGTGGTTCCCCAGACCAAACCTGTTTCTGAATCTCCAGAGCTCAGCGATTTAACAAAAGAGGACAGTGCCTCAGCAGAGATGGCTCGGTTCTGTTAGCCAGACTAAAGTCAGCGAGAAAGGGCAGGCAGTAGAGTAGCAGTTAAGGCTATTGACTCTGAAGGTTGCTGTTCAAGTCCCAAGTGAGGTCTGCCATTTTATCTTAGGAACTTAACCAGGGCAACGGCAGTTAAACATACAGTTTTAAGCGTATCAAAACTCCACTGTATAAAGTGTCAGCTAAGGAAATAGAAAGAGACCATCGACGAACAGGATAACGGTACCTTCCTGTGCTCAGACACCAGCAAGCGCATCTCCAGCTCCAGGTGGTTGCTGGCAGCAGCTGAGTCCAAGGCAGGGCCGCAGAGCGGGGGCAGGGGGGGTGCCGAGGAGCCGGATCCTGGGCCGCACACGGAGAGCAGGGCCTCCTCGCTCATGGACTTCCACAGTGACGGCTCCCGTAGGTCAAAGACGCACAGCTCCACGGCATCCGAGGGCTGGCAGTTGGCCAGGAAGGACTTGTGGTTGAATACACAGCCTACCGTGCGGTACGGGTACGAGGGGCAGGGCTGGGGCGCGAGTGGAGGGTCATCTAGGTTGATGGGCTGGTGCAGGTATCTGCCAAACACAACAGGCTTGTTGTACACAAGATAAATGATCCACAGAAATGCCACTAACATAAGAAACTGGTGCCTCTGAAATCGTTAGTCGTTTCATGCATTATTTCCATTACACATATCCATGGCAGGACAATTGTCCACAAGCACAGTTACTTTAAGGGTAAACTATGTGTAAATAGTTTCCTGGTACTTAATTCCTGGCATAGATACCTGTGCCCAGTAAGACTCTCCCAGAAGGTGATGGAACCATCGGTGCCACAGGTCATCACCCAGGCGTGGGGCACGGCCTTGGCTTTAGTGCCCACGCACACATAGGCATCCAGGCCAAATCCCAGCAGCAGGCTGCACAGGAGGGTGGCGTGGTCCTCACAGTCGCCCTGGAAACGCACAGACGTCAGACGTCCATGCCGAGCGCTGACCACACGCACACCCATCGGTTTTGAAAGAAGAGTTTTGTGGTTTTCTTGGTAAAGGGACTTTTAACTGAAACTGTCACCCCTCATATTTTTCCTGGCCGTTTCCAGTTCGCTAGGCAGGCATCGGACAGATTTACACCTCCCAGTGAACCTCACTTATGCTGCCCTCTATATAGCAGCACCAAAGATTCATGCGAAACAAGAACACAGATTGGGATGGGCGGGAGGGGGGGTGGGGGAGTGATGCTCCTTAAAAGTAAACAGCAGAACAGGTACACTGAAATAGGCAGCAGCATACTGGTTACTCCTAAATTTCTTCAGCGAAACATAAATTATGCAAAAGAAACGTCTTTAGCTGTCAGCAACTGACAATCTCATGCAGGGCATGGTTTGGCAATAAAGAAAATTAGGTCTCATTTCTGGGAACAATTCCTCTTTGATATCCCCGATATTTACCAAAGGAACTCGGGTTAAACTCACTGTATTACCTGGTAAGTCAGAAGTCTTAAAATGCTTAAAAAAAACACACACACACACACACAACTAGATCACAGAGGAATCCATGAGTGTGTGGGGTGAGGAAACGCTGCTCAGGGCAGCCCATGAAAGCCCACCTCAAAGTATGTTCTCCAGAAGCTGACCTGTGTTGCGCCGGGCCAAGGCCGGTGCGGTCGGGATGACGGATGGCTCCCAGAACCATTAATATGGACCACACAGTCCAAAGAGGTCCCGGGACAGCCTCAGAATTAATTTACCAAGCGACAGAGCCTATAAATCACAGCATGGTGAGCTGCACTCCAACCCACAGTGTCGAAGAGGATGATTTTGGAGAGAAGAGAACAGGAGTGTCCACAGTCACAGCAGGCAGAAGATTCCAGAAAAAAAAACTACTAGCAGCTCTGGAATTTTTTTTAACCATACATCATCCAGACAAAATTGGCCCGGTTGTTTCACTTCAGCTGTCAGAGAACATACTGTATGTTTTGCTCTCTACGTCTTTTGAATTCTCTTGATACATACCATCCATGGAACAATGGACAGCAGCTTGGAAACTATACTTTATTTTTGGAAAAAAAATAACATGGATAAAATTGTGATCTATGTATAGAAAATGTAATTATATTGTCATGCACATATTACTTTCATGTAGGGATGGGTAATATGGCCAAAACACATTTTGCATGTTCTATGGAGTGCTCACATTTCAGGTGGTTAAAAACATTGGTGGTGTTGCCACCTGTTGAACAAACAGTATCTTTGCAAAATTTGCAAATAAGCGTAGATTGGTGCATGCACGATTTGACAAATCCAAACCATTTCCACATGATCAAAGTAGAACCTTTTTTGGAACCAATTCTTACTCATAAGCTATGCCACGCACTCTGTTTATTTGACAGCATAGCTGACCCTTCTATAGACCATGTGTTGTTTACCAGGTGACATGAGTGCAATATTTCAGTTTCTCTGAAACCAGTCCTCAGGGACCCCCTGGCCCTCGTATCCGACTGAGGGTCTCTAAGGACTGAAACACTCCAATATTTTTAGCAGCCTAATTGTATATTATCTTTTTTATTTCTAAATCAAATAATCAAATTTGATTATTTCTAAAACAAATCAATTAAATAATCAAACTGGTTAAAAAAGATCAATTAAGCTTTTTTTTTTGGCTCAAACCAGTGACCTTCCGATCACAGGCACAGAGGCTTAGCCCACTGAGCCACATGCTTCCCCTATAAGAGGTGCATTTTCCATGATTTACCAAAATTCGCATGTGCTGTGCTCCGCTAACCGAAATTAATACATATAAGGATAATCCGAATTTATACTTTTGGGCGTCACAAAACACATCTCATTAATATTTTAGATGTATTACCAATCTTCTTGCCAAATCGTGGGCGTAAGTAAGCATCCTTATTAGTACTGAAAAGCTGGCATCTGGAGAAATGTCTCACCCGTCATCTAAAGCCCTGGTGATTATTACGCATATTCCATATAATCAGGAGTACATTGTGATGTGATATCATGCAACCCTACTATGTTCATGAATATATTTGTGTATATGTAAGTATATCTATATAATAGATGCTGCCACCCCCTCAGATCTGAAGCCAGGGCTGACAGCAGCTTCAATGTGTAACACACCCAGGCAGTGCCGGTCAACCGATTAGGCATCATCAGCAGCCACCTGGGGTGCCATCTCCTGTGGGGGCGCTGACTTAGTGGCGACCTACCTTCCCCTCTGTGGGTCTGTGTGCCTAGAGCGCCACATGGGCTGTGACCAGCACTGCACCCAAGGCAAAAAATATTACACTTTTCAAGCCCTGATAATTATCACAGAGAGTGGCAATATTACCAATTAATCACAAATAGTGAATCAATGCAGATTTACATGCCTAAGCATACATTACTTGCGAACAGCTCGTATTCAAGTTAAATCATCCTGACAGCAGCCTCAGGACCCCCATTACCTTGTTCCTGCAGAGAAAGGCCAGCAGGCTGCACCACTGCTCGTGGCGGCCCCCACCCCCCACCATGGGGGCCCTCTCCAGCGGCAGCAGGCTGATGAAGCGGGCCGCTTGCCGGGGGCTCTCCAGGATACGGCCCGCCCGCAGGACACGCACGTAGGAGCACACGGGCCGGTTCACACCATTTTCGTCCTGAGTGGCAGGACATGGGACAAGTGGGGGGGGGGGTGTCTGTCAGCCAGGGGGCCAGCAGAGCGTCATGGAAGGGCATTTGTGGGGTGTGGGAGCCCTGACCTGGGCGAAGATTTTAACCAGCTTGGTTTGGTGTGACGGCCGGATCTCCAAGAACTCCCTCCACCACTGCTTGGCATAGACTAAAAACAAGCGTTCTCTCTCCGCTCTTCCCTGCCGCTCCAGGGATTGCTGCAAAGGCCAGTCAGAGTGACTATGGGAAAGCAGAGACTTGGCATTTTTCATGCAGATGCACTGGGTCAGTTAGCCATGGGCTGCATAGTCACAGATACAACACAAGGAAAGGGGACCTTTAATGTAAATGAAAATTCACAAATCAGCCAGCTGGTGGCATCATACAAAAAGAACTCGGCTCGTGCTCAAAAGTCTAGTCATGTGTGGCCACCTGTTGTTGTTGTACCTTTGAATATGGAGCTAAACCTAAAGTTATTGTCTTGCTGTGCCAAGCGGTAAAGGTTCAGCCAGTTCAAACAGAAAAATTTGCTCAGAAGCTAATGGTGCTTTTCCATTGTCACCAAGAACTGAGCCATTATTTCCAGCCCATTGGAAATTAGGGGAGCCATACCCGAGCTGTACGCAAACTGACAAGCAGGACCAAAAGCGTGACAAAACCGAACTGGTTACGTCACCATCTGATTGGTGGAAATGTACTGGTGATCTGCATCGATATGCATGGATTATCTGAGGGGAAAAAAGGGCTTATTCTATATATCATTCATTATTAGTAGTATCGCACATTGTATTGTATTGATGCATTCCTGATCATTTCCAACTTCCTGCTTAAAAAAGTACTATAGAATAGCGGAACAGAACGGATTCATAATGTAACTTTACGCAAGCTAATGGTAATTCTGCTAGCGTTTGATGCTAACATAACAGAGCAATTCTCAAAGACGTGCTAGTGGAAATTAGCACATAGTATATCACGATGCACACTGCGTGTACAGTAAATAAGAGTCTCCACGGTCGTACATAACTCTCTAAACCCGGCAACACTTTTACTGAGCCGACCCTTCTGCAGCGGAAAACCGAAGCGAGCTGAAACCACATTGTAACTAGCGTCTTTTCGCAGTTTGGCTCAGTTCCTGTATGCCAGTGGAAAACCACCAAAAATAAAACCTGGAGCATGCCTTCTGCACTGCGTGTGCTAGCACAGCATGGCTACACAGACTTCCCCACCTGCGTGCTGACGACATCCGGACTTAGGGTGTCCATGAGTGGGGGGTACAGCTCCAGTTTCACATTCAGGACACCAGCTGGAACTTTACACTCACTGCCTGTTCATCCAATGAGGGGATGAGATGGGGGGGGAAGAAAAGAGACACAGGTTAATTATCCAAACTGACCACTGCTGTGGTTGTATAGGGTGGGGGTTCCAAAACTGTTGATGACCGAAGACCAGTTCACATCATACAAAAATTTCATGGGCCAGTAAAACTACTGGAGTGGTGGGGGGGGGGGGCAGCAGGTTGATTAGCGTTTGCTTAAATTTAACGGTTTCCATTGTTTTCTGATGTGAAGATAATACACAAACAGGAGGGTTTATAGTTTAGGTATATAGTTTATAGTTTAGGTATATAGTTTATTTTTGGAAAGCAACCAACCGCTCTACAAAACCCCCAGTGTTCCATGGGCTGGTGGAATACCGAGCCCGGAGGTCGGAAACCCCCTGGTGTAGGGGTCACCCACAACGATGCACCTTAACGCTGCCGTGTTTAGAGCAGCACAACCAAAAAGCAGGTTTTATTCTTGCTACAGGACTGGTCACACAATTCTTTGGCAAAAATTTCTTACACACATACAGTGTAAATCTCTCTCCTACCATGCACATGCACAACACACAGCCTGCACACCTGATCCTTGGTAAATATCACTTTTGCACATATGTACAACACACAGAAACAGGCATGCTCCATGTAAATTCCTCATTAAATGGTCACACACTTCCCTACCCACTCCCAAGAGCTCCACAGCCAGACTGGTTTTCCCGCTCGGAGAACTGAGGATGCAGCGCCAGTCCAGGAAGTGGGATGACACGAGTGTAGTTTCCCCGGCCGGGTCCGTCTTGATCAACACCATGTGCACCGAGTCGCAGATAGACAGCATGGTGGTGGCGTCGGCCATTTTGCTGCCCTCCCCTGGATTAGGATCACACAATACAGGTGAGATCATTTATTTTTAATCTAAGAGAATAATACGCAAATATTCCAACTTTCCCTCCCTACAAAAACACGTCGTTGATCATGTGCATTTAACACAGTGTCAAACTTATTCAAATTCTCCCCAGTTTGAGCCCCTCAGTTTTTAATACGATATTCCAACTATCACATTGTTTTGGTCAAACTACTCCTGGATGGACAGCTCAAAACTGTGCTGCTGTGGATGCTGGGAACCACATAGCCTGAGAAATGTTTACAGCAAGTGCTGGTGGCAGTGGCGATGGCAAGAGAGACGTACCAGCGGCCTCCCTGTGCACCTCCAACAGGAAGCCCTCCATCAGGTCCGGCTCACAGGCGCAGGGCACGGGCTTGGAGCGGAAGCGCTGGTTCCTGAAGTGCAGGTACAGGGTGAAGGTGGAGCACACCTGCCCAGGTAAGGCAGCCGGCTCCTGCAGGTGCTCCAGAAAAGCCTTCCCCCCAAGCACCTGCAGGTACAGGTATCTCCTCGACGGGTCAATGTTGGCTGGGGAAACAGTACCCAGAAAACCAATGAAACAGAAGATTATTGAATGCCTTTGTATCCAAATGGATAACAAACTGTGCCTTGAGATTTAATTTTTACACCTTTTAGTTACTATCTATTATAAATAAGTATTAACGTGACAAAGGAAGCAGCAGTTTCTGTTTGACTCTTAGGGACAGAAACATGTCACCCATCTTTTTCCCACAATTCAGCAGATGAGTACAGCACATTAATGCACAGATGATGTGAACAAAATACAAAAAAAAAAAACACTGACTCTTCCTCAACTGTGTCCCCTCAGTATCGATGAAGTGAGTGGCTGGCTTGGGAGATGATTCTGGGCTGAACTTCTGCTAGCAAGGAAGAGGAAGATACACAAATAAGTCACTTTCTGACAAGTGCTTTGTATTTTCCACCATGTTACGATGATGGTCTTGGAAATCGTTCCGGACAACAGTGTCAAGACCTAGTTTCTATCTTGTCTGGTAGATGTTTTAATTTATCTGAACTAATCTGATGGCTATAAAATTACTCTGATGCTGAAAGGTAATGCCCCATGTTATATAAAGTACACTTTACTTGACATGACAAAAATAATGTATTAACCACAAACCATCTTGGTTACATATTGATCTCATGTTAATTCATCATTAATGATTTTTTTTTTAATCCCAAGCAGTTGCTATATTTGTTACTATACCTGTTAATTCTGTAAACCTTTGTGAACTACTCAATAAACTACTAAGCAACTACTGAAGCAGTAAATAACAAGTGAAATACTGATCTCATGTTTGTTCATCATCAATGAATCGTGACACTTATCTCAACTAACAACTATATTTGTACATGATTTGTTCATAAGAATAACTCAAGTACTACTGAAGTACAAATTAAGTATGTGCCCCGTCAAGTAAAGTGTTACCAGTATAATTATTGTCCTAACCATTACGATAATCTGCTGTACATCTTAGTTATGACTTGGATTAAATGTAGCTGCCCCATTGAACTGGAAAGGGCTCTTTAGCAGTTTCTGTACACGTTTAACTTGTTAACATTCGGCATTCACCTTTGAAAACTGCAGCTGTCTCATCAGGTCGTCAACGACGCCCCGGCGCTGCAGGGCTCGTATGAAGTCGGCCTCGGAGAGAGTGCGGCGCTCCGGGCCCAGCTCCTCTCTCACGGTCTCCGCCAGCACGTCTCGTATCTTACCCTGAATGTCCATCTGCGTAAAACGAACACTATATAGCAAGACAGCCAGCAACGTCCTGTCATCCACGCTGCAAATAAAACCAAATATGCTCATAGCAATTATAGTATAAACTGTCGGGCTTCTACCGTCACCCGCCACAAACGTGTTAGACAATAGCCGGCTTTTCAGCATTGCACATCAAAGAAACGCCGTTAGCTAACAGCTGGTGACAAGCTGACAAGCTCTGGCTGTCACTGAATCCGCGTCGGGTAAGTGAATCCCCACCTTAGTTAAATGGTTGTGAATGATTTGCTTGAGCTCGGAAGCTTTCTCCGGCGGCAGCGACATGTCAGCACCAGATCTAACCCTAACGTTTCAGTCTCAGTCGATCTCCCTGTCTGACTAAACATAAGATCACGTCTCTGGGCGTCCGATCTCAGTGTTAAAGTTAAGTCATGTGTCAAGTAAAAACACCTACTGAGATTTACATTCACTACCACTTTCCATATTTTCGGAACGTAACTAAACAAATACACACCTCCCACCGCAACTGTCAGTTTAAACTGTGGCGGAAAAGCCAGCGGGAGTATCCTCTCTGTCAGGCCTGGCTTATTTTTAAATAATAGTGTTATTAATGACAAAGAGACATATACCAATGTTTTAAATGACTCATTTATATTGTATCAAATTGTCTCGGATATGTCGCTAGATACTCTTCCCCAAAAATTAAAATTGCGCGTTCGCTTTTATAGCAGGCACATACATAGACAACCGCATTCGGCCTAAAAAAACAGGAAGGACCCAATTTAGACGCGATCACGTGACAGTAAACCTAGTATGTTCTATTTAGTCTGTTAATCTACAGGTTATTTTCGCTTTCGCGTCGTCTTGGCGTGGTGTATGGGTGTTCGGAGTCGTTAGTGTGAGCTGTTGTATCCTTTAACCCTGGTCATATCTAGTAACAATATCAAATGTTTTGCTGAATTATCATATTTATGAAACATAGAATAGAATATCTTAATTGTCATTGTATATTATCAGTATAATACATAAATTGTAGTGCTCGGCTCCTGTTGGGGCACCTTTCCTTTCCCCCTTATTTTATGATATTTAAACAGCTGAGATAATGCACTAGAAAAAGGTAAAATCTATTCTTAAGCAGTCAGCTTTGATGAATACTCTGGGTTGCCATATTTAGAAGCGTGACATAAAGAATGGCATTGGAGCGCTCTTATATAAGCGGGGTGCTGGCTCTGTGGCTAGGGATCTGTCCCAGCGATTGGAAGGTTGTTGGTTCGAATCCTGTGAATGTCAGGAGTAATCCTACTCTGTCGGGCCCTTGAGCAAGGCCTTTAACCTGCAATTGCTTCGTCCTGGGTATGACGTTAATGTACATCCAGCCCTGCAAGGAGGTCCTCCAACTTACAGGGAAATTTGGGGGTTGGTGGCAGGATTGGCACTCCAGCCACCGGAAAAAAACTCTCACTGGTCCATTCGGACTAGTGTGGTGCTGAGGTGTCACCCACCGCATGGCTGCACTCAGGTTCTCATCCCTGAGGTGGTTTGTTGTGTGGTGGGTGCAGCAACATGCTGTAATCAGTGCATGCTCCATGCCTTACATGTTATATAACGGTTTTCCTCTATTCATTCCAAAGAATGAATCAACAGTGTCCCCACATGACATGCAATGGTATAAACCAGGACTATTCAACTTAAGTGGCAAGTGGGCCAAATAAGAAAATTACTGGGCCACACCAAAGACTTTGTGGCAGCATAACTTTATATTGCAGTGTAACATTAAAAATATCTATTATTACGTGAAATAACCTAATGGCATGCATCCGCAAGTATTGTATTATTTATTTATTTGCATTGCAAATATTTACAATATGTACATTGTATTCTTTTATTACAACAATGCATTTGTTGCACGACCAGCAGATCAGTTTATTACTTGTTGCAGCTGGCAGAATAACATTTTTCAGTTCATTTGCTCTGGAACTGGCTATTTTCACAGTCACCTTCACGTGTTTTAGGCTTCAAGATTGATATCGTGAACCCTTTTAGCTCAAACTCTTTAAAGAATGTCATCTTACCAGTTCAGTTGCTGTAGTCCACAGAATCGTGACACCGCAGGTCAGGTGTAATTTTGTTGCACCCAATCACAGCACATAGTTAATTAAAATGATATAATGTACCTTATTTTATTTATCATATTATATAAGTGTTTCACTACTGGCAGCTTAGAATACTGTAAATGAATAGTGAGTAAAAGCCAAAAGACAATGGAGAGAGGAAACACACCACAGTTGCTTCATTGTATGGGTTTGTTTTGGACTGTTAAAAAGATTTACTCTTCATAGTTCATGCCGCTTTCAACATTACACCCTCATTTGCATAAAGGGTGACACATCGATTTAAAGTCAGAATTCATATGACTGTGCAGTTAGGTGCTGATCTGGAACAAAAGCTGTCATACCAGGGGTTAGGGCAGCTGTGGCTGGAAACCGACCCTACAGCTCATAGCGAAAGCAGCCTACACATACAATTACACTTCTTTGAAAAATAAAGGGATCTTTGATCATTATTCATTTTTGGTTAAACATTTTATGGCCTAATTTTTAATGTATAAGTCGTTTTTTACAATTGTTGCGTCCTTCAAAAAGTTCAAGTGAATTAACGTGCATTTATCTATTGTGAGGTTTTGCTCCACCTAGTGGAATCAGTATGTAAGTGCGCATGTTGCAGCCTGACTCTACCCCGGATTATAAGGTGCTTCAGGTAAGGGAGTTTTGTTTCCCCCTTGAATCATAGTGGACATCCCCTCCTCTTACATGCTTATTGTAATGTAGTGGTATCACTTTTATCACTTGACGACCCCGTTACCACCTTTAATTCACCTGCTGTTGTACCACAGCGGAAGGTGCTTCAGGTTAGTTAAGGAATAATATTCAGCTTTATGGGTAAAATGGAGAACTTTAAATTGCTCTAGTTAATTTTGTGTTGTAAGTAACAAAATAACTGGTAATGCATCTGGTACCCAAAACATAATTTTGTTTTTTAATTTTTAAAATGTAACTGTCAAAATTTATGCCATTTACACTGATCTAATACTGACATAAAACATTAATTTGAATGTGCGCATGCTGTCCTTTCATAAGTTCCTTGACAAATATGATTCCTGCATGTCCGAAATGAATGTTACACTCTCCAAATACAGTGACGCACAGCCTTTAAGTATACATACATACAGACCTAACCATTTGAGCTCAAAGTCAGGGGCCTGAAACATCCAAACTAAAATAACTTGTTGGCAGTCAGAAAATGAAGGAATATGCTTCTAAACATTTGCACCATTATTATTGCAATAAAATCATATTGAGGTGTTCTACGATGTGAAGTACAGAGTATACGGCTTCTGAGAGGACTGCCCTTTCTTGCTAATGCCTTTAGCCATTTCATCAGGTTGATGGAATTACCTCGTGGCCTTTTCTGGAAATCTCAGCCCTGGTTCCAGGAACGTGACAGAAAACAGATTCATCTAATTATACGTTCTAATTAAGGTGAAAATACACAAGCAAAAACGGTGACTCATGGGGCCGAGTGGGCAGCCAGGGGTGCGTGTCCTTGGCTAGCAATGAACAGAAGTGAGTGGACTGCCATCTAACCTTTATTGCGCTCAAATCTGATTCTGCTGCGGCCGCTGGCCCTCCCACTCCCACACAACATCTTAGCAATCATAAGCATCACTGCCTCACATCAGTCAGACTACTGGGTTATAATTCTTAATTTAATTTCTTTTTAAGAAAAGGTGATTGTGCCTTATTTCGTGTGTATTTAACATCATGCAAAATCAGCAATCTAAAACTAAAATCCAGCATGATACTCAACAATTTAATAAGATTAGACTGAAGCACTCTTGTGCATCAGTCTTAAATATGGAATTAAATACGGAACCGAACAACAGATCAAATGTACGGGTCAATATTGTGTTTTGTAATTGTAATGTGTTAAATGAATGCATTTTTGTCTCGATCTTAATTTTTGTCTCCTTTTTGATGTTGCAAGTGAGGCTGCTGTGATATAAGAAATTCCAGACTTGTCTGACAATAAAATAATGTCATAATCATCATATCATTTTACCCACGTTTTGGTTTTAGGTCTGACGACGGGTGAGTGAATACCCTCACGCCTAGGGAGCTGCAGCTTTGAGAATCCTGTCCCTGCTCTGTGTGTATGGAGTCTGTGTTCTACCTGTGTTGCGTGCAGGGATATGGGGGGTGCCTCTTTTGCCTGAATGACTGAAAATCCCTCCGCTTTAAAGTCCTGAGTACCAATTTTTGATCACTTAGCAAAGTGCAATTTTGATTTGGCTTGCCAAGGGGGAGCACCTGCCACTGCCCCTGCCCCTCACAAAGCCTCTGCATGGCCCTGCTTGTGTGGGTGTTCTGCTACAGACCAAAAGTAGGCATTTTGCTGTTTTTAAACGGCTAGACTGTGTGGCAGACTGCGTCAGGGCTGGGGTTTCTCGCAGGGGTTTCGTAGCTGACTCACCGGCTGACAGAAAAACAAAAAAATCAGTCACATTTTTTTTCTCCTGAAGCTGGTTGCAGAAGTGGGGCCTGTTCATAGGAGCAGAAGATACCGCTATGACTATCTGACTCGTGCGTTAATAGATTATATGTGTGTGTGTGACATTAATCACAGTGGTCATTAAACAAACGCAGCAACAATTGTTTGCTTTTCACTTTACATGTAAATTGTGTCATTTCTTTGTTTTTCAACTCCAACAGGCTATTTTTGGTCATGGACATTTGAGTTTTAATGTCATAACACACCTGTACAATTAAAGATGAAAATCCTACATTAGGACAACCAAGAAAAGCAGACCCCATTCTGAGATTCACACCCAGGCCTGCGTACATTCATGGAAAATTCCTCATTTTTATTTTTAAAAAGTACATATTCCATACAGAATAAAAATAAAATGTCTAACTTTAGAACTTATGGCTGTTTTGCTCTGGAAAGCAGGAACAAACATGATTTTTTTTTATAATCCAAAAGTACTAATGCTGCCTGAACGTGTGCTTTCTCCAAAGGGTGCTGATATTGTAGACAGTGCAAGGGAGCGTGGTAGGGGGCCGCTGGGCGGACGTGATCCAGCCCCACCGCCCCTCAGTATGGATACACCCAGGGGTCACTCCTCCTCTGCCTGCCACACAACACAATGAAAAAGGGGGGGGGGGGACACAAACATACACACACGAAAAACAAAATGAGGTTCCGCACACTCCCCTCTGACCTAAAAGATGCAAGATTCCACACAGGACTCTAAAGATGCCCTCACGCTTCTTGATCCTTGGGAGCCCAGCATCAGCTTAATAATAATAATAATAATAATAATAATAGATAGATTATTGATCTCTATGGGGAAATTCTCTTTACACCTCCCCCATCTTGCTCTCTGTAGGTTAGCAATGGGCAGCCACCCACAGCAGCACCCAGGGAGCTGGGGGTTAAGGGCCTTGCTCAAGGACCCGCAGATGTGCCGAGGCCGGGCTTAAAGACACCCCTGAAAGCCTCCATAGGGGGCAGCATTATTGTACTACTCCAGCATGACATTAGGAGAGCTGGGCTGTCCACACAAAGCCAGTAACTCAAGCAGTCAAAAGCCAATTACGAAGTTACTTTCAGAATACCTTTTACCCCCAGTTGTCTATTATTACTGGATTATCATGTATGTCAGATTTAGACACCATCCCAGCCTGCTGCGTGATGCTGCCTGGGCTGGGTTCCAGGCCCCTCAGGCAGGAAAACGGCTTTGAACATGGATGGATGGTTGCGCACAGATAAGTCTAATTTTTAGGCTTCAAAGAATAATAATAATAATAATAATAATAATTATAATTATAATAATAAAACAGGTGCACCGGCACCAGAAATGCTCTTCTTAGGAGAGCAGAGACTATGGGTTGTAAAGGGAATTTTGCTCACAATCTTGGTTTTAGTTGCAGCTTAAGAATTGACTCAGAATAACAGGTCAAAATAAAGACGCTGAAATCCATCAGGGTGCCCCAAAGGGTCAGCAAATCCTGTTCTAAAATAAATACAGAAAACCATGAGAAACGATCAAATTCATGTCTCAAACACATATTGCAAACAAAAACAGCACAGAAGCGGAAATGTGTGTGAAGGAATAAGTGAGGCCAAGCTGTTATTTCTGACATGTTTATTAAATACGAAATGAGGTTTACAAAAACGAGAGTAAGGGGGTGGGGTACAAGCAGATTTAACAACAGAGTGGCAGATCATCCGGGCTTCAGTTTGCGCACACGCACAGAGCGTGGTGTTCATCCCCCTTGGCAGAGGACATCCGGGCCCATAGCAGGGGCCGAGGTGCCAGGTGACCAAACACGTACGCGCACACTGCCACACGTTATTCTTTAATGGCTTTGGCAACCACTGCTGTACGCTGACAATCCGCATGGATGCGCTAACGGGGCCTGCAGCATGCAGCCTGACCTACAACACTAATTACAGTACGTGAAATACTTTGGTCGTGTCTCTCTTCAGAAAGGGGCGGAAAAAAAAACTCAGGTTCAGTGTCAGTCAGGCTGTTGTTATGACAAGTCAGGACCGTTACATACAGTACAAGTTACTTAAAGTGCACGGCCTCAAGCATATGTCACAGAAAGGAACCCAGGCTGATTAGGCCAGCCCCGGTTCACAGCAGTCTGAGTCTGTAGGTAAGCAGGGTTAGCTGGAACCATTGGGATGGCCTCAAAGTCTGGTCCCCAAACGTATCAAGTAGTAATCACATTTCCTGATGGGGGAATCTGTTTGCTTCACTCAGGCTCAGCTATGTAACAGAAGGTGTTGTGGCTTCTAACTGTGAAGGGGGGGGGGGCAACACCGACTGTGTTTTTTCAAGTCACAAATGTCAGAAGATAAGAGCCGAACCAACATCTCATGCACAAGTAAGTTATCTTCACTGACGTATTGTGATACCACCCCTTTGCTGTGCTTCCATACCGAGGACACAGCACTGATAGACCATTTACACACAACTTCCTTCTTGACCCATCAAAGCTCTGATGTCTACGTTCATGATGTCAGAGCAGAGAAGTGACAGCAGTTCAGTGACTGAACAGGGGAGCCGGGAGAATGAACACAGAATGGAAACCACAAACTGGAGTTAGTGGGGTTCTTCAAAGTGGGAACCAGTCCTCACAATGACACTAAAAGCAGGTTTAAGAAGACATTTTAGGAAAAGTACAAATATTTCCCATGATGCTTCATTTCTCTAAGCACAGCCCCTGCAGGACGCCCACGTGCTCACTGTCAAACCTAGCAAACCATAGACACCACCTCCGTTCAAGTCGAGACAAGTAGCACCCAGCCACGCCAAACTAACTGCAGCAAGAGCAGGACTGCAAAGCCATCTGACGTGAGCTACCACAGCCACTATTACACAAGGCTCAAGAAACGTATTTTGCAATTTCACAAACATCGCCGGAGAGGTAAGTGTGAGGTTTGAAATGATGATGAAAGTGAAGTTCCAGGAAAATGGCATTCTGCCAAAAACAGATTAGAAGAAATGAATGAGTATGTGCGGTTTGACAGTTTCCAAATCTGATTTAGAAAAAACTGGTGGTCCGTATTGAGCTATTAGGTGCGAGTCGGGATGCTTATGGGCTTTAAAAACCACGTAATAGCATCGGAATGGGGCCGACGGGTCAAGATAGTCAGCTGATCTAAGTACAGGATGAACAGCGCCTCCTGGTGCTCTGCTACACATTTACAACTCCAGTTTTACCTCTGCAAGTCTGCGTGCCGGACTACCAACAACCTCTCAGATATGGCCAAGACTGCCGAATCAGTACATTTTTATGCTGCCCTTAAACCAAACCCCAGCCCCCTCTTTCACATAACTGACCTGATAAAAGCCTTTTTGCCCAGGATAAGGGCTGACAGGATTCAACATGAAAGAACACTGATGCTCACCAAACAGACAACCATGCCGGCAACCTTGGCATATCCTGCTAAAAATGAGAAGAGAATTTGTGAACTGCTTTGAAGGCACGTTTAAAAAGGGTTTTCCTGATCAGCCCATTTAAAAGGTTATTGTAGTCATAAATACCTGTAATAAAACAAAGTTAAAAACCAGAAATCTCCTTAATAACTACAGACTAAATGTGGACGAAGAAAATCTTCCCTGGAGATTCTCAATGGGCAATTCTAACCAAACCTGGACCCTTAGTCACAGTGCTGTCTAGTTAATCCCATAATAATGACATTGATGATAAAACAGCTAGTCACTGATTCAGACTCAAGCTGCCATATGTTCTGAAAGCTGCACTGGGGGAGGGATTATCACACACTGACAATCACTGCCTCATTAGCCCAGTCACCTCTGGTTATTATGCATCTCATTAGGACACATGACAGTGACTGACAGCACACAGTAATCCCACCCTCTTCTGAAGCCTTGCTCAGTTTGTCACTACACATGACTACTGATGGTCAGTACCAACTGCTCTCCATGGCAAGGAGCGATCGTGTTTGACAAAAGGGAGCAGAACTGCCCTTTCAAGGATCCCAATTATTTTATTCATCTCCATCTGTATATACATTTTGTAAACAAAGTATGTAACACCATGTGTAAATATTATTTACCAACAAATAAATACCCCAAGTTTGTGCTAGTAACTGTGGTGAAAAAGCTACCAGTGGAGTCAACAAAAAACTGGTTAACAACCAGACTGAAAAATTTCATGTGTAAAAAATATTACGTGTGAAAGCACTTGCTTCATTCCCAGTATTGGACACCAGTAAGAAGGGCAAGGAAATATCTGCCAGCTTGCATTTAAAATTATGGGTGAAAAAAAAAGAATATTCCAGAATGTCATGTGGGAGAAACCAGTAAATGAAGTCCTTATGAGGTCCCAGGGGTACTAACTGGATTTGAGCTATACAAAAATATATTCCCAATCATCCAAAAAAAAAAAACTACTAGAATCCTGCATTTAACACCAAAGTTTTCTGTACATGTTTTTATTTTGATTCTCAAAAAGATGAACGATAGGTTAGCCTCATCTGGCCATAAGGGATGTTTACCCCCCTGGATGGGTGTCACTAGGGTGACAGGATAAACACTGGCATGAGCGACATGCCGGAAGAACACGCCCGCCAGCTTGTTACTGATGTTTCCGATATAATGAACTTGGACGTGGGCACGATGGCCACCTGAGGCACGCCAACATATCTTCGCAACAGATGTCTCCAAATGAAACGGTACATTCACCGGTCCTGGTCACATTCAGGTGTTTCGCGTAAAATGCTCCACATGGAGTTTCCTGCCAGCACTTGCACTTGTTCATTTTCTTACGAACTGCACTGCTGTCATTTTGAAACACTAAACGGAGTCTTAGAGGAATTTAAAAGAGGGAGAAAAACTTCCTCCATTTTAGCTATTAAGAGTGGAATTAATAACCAACCCTTACAATGAAGCACAATTCGAAGATCTTCCTCAGAAGCGTAAGAGAAAATCGCACAGCTATGAAAAGACAGAGAGAGAGAGACAAGGCCTCACTCCGCTGCTAGATGGAGCCTAGGGGGCGCCGCGTCCTGGAGTGTACAAGAACATCTGCTCCTATACAAGGTCCTGAGGTGCCCATTCCGTGGTCTCATGCCTCACACGGTATATTTGCTGGGCGTACATCATGTGACCTAGCTGAGCTATTGCCACATCACTTGTAGGCAGTGTGTGTGCGTGTGTGTGTATGTGTGTGTGAGGAGGGGATATAATAAAATGCACAATATAAAAGCCCCATCCCCCTGACAAGAGGGAGCAGGACACACCCCCATGGAGCGCCTCACTGGGAGATGAGTCCCCAGACAGCGTAGAGTCCGACCGCCAGAGCTGCGCCCGCCCCCGCCACCAGGACCATGGGTTTCCAGTACAACCACCTTTTCCTCCGCTGCTCGGTGTTGCTCAGCCGCTGCTTGATCTGCTGCACGCGCTCCGCTGTGCCGGCCCGCCGCTCCTCCCGGTGCCTCCGCCGCAGGCTGCGAGGGTGCAGAGCATGAGGTCAGCAGTGGCGGGGACCCATGTGCACCACACATCTGAGGCGGGCCGTCCCAGCCTCACCTCCTCGTGCTCCCATCCACCTCCAGTTGCGATGCATCCTTCCCCGTTGCACTCTCCTCGGGATGTTCCGCAGGCCTTGGGGAAGTCTCATGGCTGCCATTGGCTCTGCTGGCAGGGCACGGTGGGGGGGGCTGGGGGGACTCTGGCTTTGGCTCCTCGTCTTCCTTGGAAAGCTCCTGCCACTGCTGCTGTGGGAGGGAGGCAGGGAGGACCAATTCATCACCCAGAGATCCATGGCTTCGCCCCACCCAACCTCATCGCCCCTTCCTCCCCATTATGGACAAACAGCCTACATTCCAGCACCCTAATCTCCATGTCTGAAGGCTGTTTACCTGCCTTTTAGTGACTTGCAGGTCCCCCAGAATGACAAACCAGTGCCAGAAGAGGCTTATTACACAACACGACATCCAAGACTGCTCATGCTAATCTTATTGCACTTTTCACCTGCAGGATTTAGAACGGCAAACAAAAAGCATATGGGGATTTGAAGGCTGATTTAAATATAAAGGAAATGATGCCCTCTACCTGTGATACTACCAACACACTAAGATACACTACATGGACAAAATTATTGGGACACCTGGCCATCACACCTACAGGAACTTTTATGACATCCCATTCTAAATCCATAAGCATCCATGCACCTATAAGAGCCACTCTCCTGGAAAGGCTTTCCACAAGATCTTGGAGTGCGTCTGTAGGAATTTCTGCTCATTCATCCAGAAGAGTATCTGTAAGGTCAGGCACTGATGTTGGATGTGAATGCCTAGCTCACAATCTCTGTCCAGTTCATTCCAAAGGTGTTTGATGGGGTTGAGGTTAGGGCTTTGTGCGGGCCAGTCAAGTTCTTTCACACCAAACTCTCCCAACCATGCCTTTATGGACCTTGCTTTGTGCACTGGGGCACAGTCATGCTGGAACAGAATAGGGCCTTCCCCGAACTGTTCCTAAAGAGTTGGAAG
>JAAGVU020000129.1:10687217-10728890 GCA_011763525.2 Mormyrus iriodes
ATACAGTCAGGTGGGTAACATTCTCCTGGCATCTGCCAAACCCAGACTCATCCGTCAGACTGCCAGACAGAGAAGCGCGATTCATTGCTCTATAGAACATATTTTCATGTGTCCAGTGGTGACATGCTTTACACCACTCCATCCGACACTTGGCATTACGCTTAGTAATGTGAGGCTTGCATGCAGCTGCTTGACCATGGAAGCCCATTCCATGAAGCTCCCAGCACACAGTTTTTGTGTTGAGGTGAATGCCAGAGGAAGTAAGAAACTCTGCAGTCATTGTGTCAGTGTTGGTGATTTTCAGGCACTATTCACCTCTACACTTGGCGACCCCACTCTGTTACTTTAAATGGTCTGCCAACATAGTTTGAATTTCTACGGTTCCTAAACGCTTCCACTTTGCAATAATACCATTTATAGTTAAGCGTGGAATATCTAGCAATGAAGAATTTTCATGAACTGACTTATTGCACAGGTGGCATCCTACGACAGTACCACACTTGAATTCACCGAGTTCTTCAGAACGACCCATTCTTTCACAAATGTTTGTGAACCTGACTGCATGGCTAGGTGCAAGATTTTATATACCTGTGGCAATGGGTCTGAGTGAAACACCTGAATTCAATGATTAAGAGGTGTGTCCCAATACCTTCGTCCATATAGCGTACATCAAAACAAATATTCTTACACTGAATTATCTGCAGTGTAGGTGGTGTTTGTGCACCAAGCCCTGTAACCTGCTGCGGCATACGGCCTCCGCCCAGCCCTAACCCCCTACAACATACCTGCACAGACCTGTCCCCAATGATGTATTGGGCACCCTCCCTGACAGCCATGTAGGAGAAGCGCAGCTGGTCAGGGGTCTGGATCAGGCCCATACGGTACCACCTCATATCCAGAAGGACCTTCTGGATGTCCACCGTGGACGGGTCTTTCCTCTTCTCCATCTAGAAGGGTTTCAGTATTAGTCAGGTAACTCGTTTAGCCATAAACAACGACAACCATCCTTTGGAACAAGTCTAGTCAGAGTAGGGGTTTATAAGCAAAGAGGGCATGACCTACCTAAACCCACTAGTACTCACAAGGAGTAACTGGTAACCATCAACACCACACTAAAGAAACTATTTTCAACTATTTATCATATTCTTTGTATTTGTCATACTTCTCATATCTCAACAAGACAATGCAAAAAGTACCACCAAAAACTTGTGTGAACATGTTTAGGTCATGTTCAGTTCATGCAATATTGTCCTTACAATATTTCCTCATCAACACAGGTTTGAATCTGCTCACTTCTGCCACAGCCGTGGATGGTGGCAGGCTGCGGACCTCACCAGAACGAGACAGGTGTCCACCAGTGAGAATGTCCCTGAGCGACCGATCCCAGCGCTGCAGTGCACGACGGACGGCCCGTACTCTGTCCCCAAAGATCCCGATTCCCGGACCTTGAACAGGAAGTTCAGGAAGGAGGCAGGAGACTCAGGGACCCCGAAGTCTGGCCACGTGGTGTAATGAAAATGGTAGATTTCTCTGGACTCCCCAGTCTAAACAAGATAAGACAAGGGTCAAGGAAAGGCACTGGAAAGGTAAAAGCTAATCTTTTAAACAAAAGAATCTTCAAAGTCAGAAGTTACAGTAAACATCCGTTTTGGGTACAGGTCACAGATACAGTCCCCCGCAAGCAGGCCTTCCCACTGAACACACTCACGTTCGTATTCTGCAGCTCCAGCACTCGTATCGTGTAGGACAACTTGACATCCTCCGAAATCAGCTTCACAATAAAATTTGTGTCCTGAAAAGACATCTCACGCTCCTGCACTGACGGCCAGTACTGCGCACACTTTTCCTGTGTGGGGAAAGCACAAAAATGCAACCCCAGTGAGCAGACAAATAAAGATATAAATAAATAAATAGTGAGGGGGGAAAAGAAGAAAACACACTACAGCCCCCCCCCCCCCACCTCGGTTACGCTGGTTATACTTTTCATGTATGTGATCTAAAGGAATCGTTAATATTAGATGAGCATTATAGAAAAATCATGAATGGAAGGAAAAGGCACATCTGTCCATTTTCCATAACTACTCATCCGAGTCATGGTGCGAATGAAGCCCCCGGAGAGGGCTACACACTGGATGGGACGCCAGGGCGTCACCAGGTAAGCCAACAAACACCGGGGGCAATTTAGAGACACCGGTTCAAATAAACCACCAAATCTTTGGATCAAAAAAGAAAACACGAGAATATGGAGAACATGCAACCCGCATACACCTAGCACCAGGGACAGGAACTGAACCCCAGCCCCGGGAGGTGAAGTCACAGAACACGCATCAATAACTCTTATTAACAGGGTTGGTAATAGCATTAATACCAGCCATAATTATCATCATGAATTAGATTCTTACTCATAACCCTACTACTACTGGATATCTCAATGGTGGCATGTCTCCACGACACACTGACTCAACTGTGCCACCGGTGTTGGGTTTTACACTCATCTGACTCGTCTAGCCCACATTGTCGTTCGTCCAGGAAGCAGACAGTGTCAAGGGTATGGTACTCCGCACCTGTCAGGAAAGCAGCTCCCCGGTTCACCAGCGAGTTGCTTGCTCGCCACATTTTTGTCATGCGGGGCGATTTGAATCACAGCAAGTGGACGTTCATTTTTTTAGCCACTACGCCATTTATTTCTAAACAAACACGTTATACTGAGTCAGCTCTTGTTCCGACCAGCCATTCAGGGAATCTCAGTTTACCTCAAGCAGAAAATTAGATTGTCCTTAACCAATCTCAGCATTGACTTGCATTGTTTACCCCCCCCACCCCAAACAACTGCTTCTTATAAAGAGATAGCTGGTGAGGAGCATTTGCCTCAGGACGGACAGTATCTCTCAGTCAGGAGTCCTGTTATAGTGGCAGAGCTACCAGAGAGCTCAGGCACAGCGTGAGTCTGGCCACACGAGCGGTCGATGCCATGCCAGGTGGGCCAGCCTTTGGGCTCTCCTGAGCACTCGCAGGTGCCTTCCCTCGCGTTTCACATAGAACACAGACACATGCACATGCTTTCACAGGGTGCAGCTCTCCAGAGCAATGATTCGAAACCTCTTCCTTCCTTAAAGGAAATCAAAGCACTGGGACAACCACATTTTGCTCTGAGGATACTTCTTGAAAAACGGGCTCGATTTCCTCTGAGGGCTTTTCCGTTTGATACACAGTGGGCTTGCACCTAATTCGATCCCAACTCTTTATAATATAAATAAATGCATTCAAAATGATGAGTGTACTCACGGATCCTTTCTCCATAATTCTGTTTAACATGATTACAGCCTTTGTCCCCTGTTCCCAGATCATTAACCAAAAATGACCACATGTGTTTCTCAAAGGCCCCTGTAAAAGGAGAAAGAAAAGAAAAGAAATAAAATTGAAAACATAGCAAGCAGATTCAGCGCCTCCGTGGAGCAAATTTATCACCCCTCTGAAACCAGCTCATCCTTCGTTCCAGAGAAGCAAAACATCTTTCAGTGTTTTGAGGATTCCTTTTGAAACACAAGTCATTAGCAGTCGGGCGGAACACTGTGGTTTTTGTGTCCCACGCAGGATCGTTGCTAGATGAAACCCAATCTACGGAGGAGAACTTTTGTGTCAGAGGTGTTATTTAATCCCTGTGCGAGTAATGTTTGATTACAGTGACAGTTTAAAGAACAGAAAAAAAAGAGTTTTTTCCGTTTCTATGCCCACGGGAGTGATCAGTAGTTCATTTATATGATAAGTTTGCTGGGAATCAAAAGTTCCACTTATAAAGTAAAAATATTCACAGAACAAAAATCTATAAATAACTTTAAATCTATGGTTACTGGAGCCTGAAGGTCAGTAACCAGATGGGTTGCTGATTCTAGTCTTAGGACAGGCCCTGACAAAATAACTCAAATAAAACACTAACAAAAAAATACATCCAGTTGTATGAGTGCATTAAACCTGTAAGCCAATTTGAGAAAATAAAAAGGGTCATTTAAAAAAACTATTTCTGAAATTATTTGAAGAACCACAAATTTTGACATGTAATTCACATTTCACAAGGTAACGTTTTTTAGAGTAATATTTATCATCGAAACCTCAAATTTAGTGGATAAAGATGACCAAACATGATTAAAAAAAAACTCTCCTGAGCTACAGTTAACACAAAAATCCAGATACAAATATCCACCCACTTCCAGAATTTACCCCAGGAGGAACGGGGCACAAAGCAGGGGACTCCCCTGGATGAGATGACAGTCCATCTCAGAGCACACACTTACACGCACAAATGGGAAGTTTAAAGACACCGATTCACCTAAGCATGTTTCTGGACTGTGGGAGGAAACAGGAGAACCTGGAGGAGGCCCACATACACAAAGTGAGAACAACCGATTGTGGTGTGAGGCCACAGCATACAGACTCATCCACCACGCCAGCCACATTCAAATACAGCCTATACAGCCTTCTAGAATATCTGACAATTACCTGAGTTAAGATGTAGCTTCTTTGGGCTTCATCCATTACAATTAAACTTGCGTTGATATAGTCATTTTCGGAATTTTTTAGTTTAACTCGACTGTGATCATCTAAATTCAAGGACAGGAAAATGCATGAATTATAAATTCTGTTTGAATAGCACATCAAAATTCCAAAGGCACCCAAATTATATATTATTTCATCATATTTTTAACATACATCTGACTTTAATTTAGGTATAGATGTATAATTTGAACAATTAAAACAAATTATAAAGCTGAATCCGAGAACTTTCAAGAATTTTTTGAAAAAGTTATACTTTAAAAACAAGCACTGTTAAATGGGAGATTACAACTAACAATTCTGAACGAATATCTGCATTTAATGACAAGAGGTAGGCTTTCTGTTACTCACAAGGGCTGACGTCTCTGTATCTATTCAGATTACGATTCTCTGGATATTTCGCCACCCTGTACGAACATTCTTGTGACTGGTTACGGATTTCCTGAGAACAAACGCACATAAAAACCAGTTAGTGTAATACACTCATAACAAAACAAACTGTACCTATTATTTTTTGGGGGTATTTCAGTATTTATTTCCCCCCATGCCCTGTATTTTTATTCTTTGTCCTCTGGGTTCATCTGAATTACCCAGATTCTGCATTTGAGGCTGATGAATTTCTTGACAGTAACTGAAACTGAATTAATTAACCGATTCATTAATCGTGTTTTTTTTTTCTCAAAAATAACAGCATTTAAAGCTCTCAATTTTACAGAAATAAAGTCATGTTATACTACTACTATCATACTTGCTACAATTTTGCTAAGATCTCAGTGCTACATTATCTTGATTAACGGTATTATAAGCACAGATATAGACTAACAGGCTAACAATATTCAACTGTTTTAAAAAACCGCTAAATGAAACGCCTCCACGTTACTTTCCTGCGCTTTATGCGTCCGGTGTTTAACAGTTCGCATTACGAACAACTCAGAGTAACACATGGCTACACTTCTACTCTGGAAGGTACCTTCAGAACTACAATATAACGCGGTCACGTTGTCTCTCTTGCTGTCATATAAATGATTTATTTACGGAAAATATTACTGATTATTTGACAAGATAGTTTATACAACTGACATTTACATGAAATAGTGCTGAAAGTTGTCTTTCCCCGTCCTGTAATGTTTAGTTTTATTGAACGAAGCGTAGGATCATTATTTCGCAGCTAAATGAAGATGCTTAAGCGGATTCTCGGCAGCCCCGGGCTCCCTAAGCGTCACACCGACTCCACGCCGTATGCGCGTTCCCGCGTCCTCGCCGAGCGTTACACCGATTCCGCACCGCGTGCACGCTACCCCGGCACGTTACATCGGCTCCGCGCCAAATAAAACGAACCGGTCCAACACAGGCGGACGCGATTTTTTCAAAACAAACCTAGAGACTCAAATGGCACGGCTGGTATCGTCGCCTATCATTTTCTTGCATAGTATTTAAATTTCATTTCTTAATCACATCACGTATCTGGCGTAAAATCGGTATTTACGCGGAAAACCCTGCGGCCCTTGAACTTCCTATGAAAGTGGAGACATTCCGACGGCTCTACCTACAGCACGATTTGGTCCGGACGAGTATAGCCGAAAGCCGGTGAACTTACGATGTATAGGTTGTGCCATCGCTCTGCCGAATCGGTGTCGTTAAGCTCCTGGTCCATTCTGCTCTCGGCCTGGCCCTATTCCAGATGGGTATTACTGAAGAAAGGCTCCGGTCACAGGCCACCTCGCCGCGTATACCCTGACTCGGCCATTCGCCGGAACACCGCGAAGCGAACTGCGCGTCCGTGTCACTGCCGAGCGCGTGTGGCGCCCTTCGGCGCATGCGCGCTGAGAGCGTCGGCCGCACACGCCGCCTTTGATCCTGCTTCTACGGACGGCTTTCACGGGCTTTTGACGCTGCTAATAGCTACCGATTCTCTCTGACCTGCTACGGTTCTTAGTCATATTCCACGAACAACCACAAGCCCAGCCGCCTATCAAATTGAAAATGAGCCGTCTTACGTTTCGTAAAGAATTCCCGTAGGTGACGCTAGTGTTTCGTTATGTGTGGTTGCATTTCAGATAACATTTGGCTTCATCCTGTGCCGTTTTGGGAATATTTTGATTGCTCATTATTCGTCTTTGCAGGAGTACTATTAAATGCATTAATAATTATAACAGGGATACTTCAGTGCGGCCTTTTTGTCATGCAGATTGATATAATGGGCACAAGCTACCGGAATGTAATGTTTCCCTAGCTATCAATGACGCTCTTCCCGTGCTGGGATGGACTGCAAAAATGTACACATGAGTTTGTCAAAGTCGCCCTTTGTGAATACAGTTTATATAACATGTTTGGTATCCGAAGAGCTGTAGTGAAGCACAAAGGCCGCTTCTGAAGTGTGTCGTACGACTTGAAAAGATCGGATTTTTCAGTTATTTTATTTTAGTTGTGTATAACATTACCTTACTAGTACTGCTAATCGCGGAATTTATGAATGAAAAAATATAATTCATCATCCATGTACAGTCATAATACCGTGACCTCCGACTCATTTCTGATTAAACTGCATAGACCGCGTCCTTCTGATTAGTGATCTAATGTGGGTGTGTTGGAAAAAGTTAATTACTTAAACTCATTACAGATCTTACTGCCAAGTCAGCCCAACTCTGACACTAAAGTTGTCTTGCTAATCTTCTCTAATGTCCTAATTGGAGTGGACTTGTAGTGTGACTCACCAGTGGAGCCATGTGGCATGCCTTAGGACGATACGGGTCAGTGTGGCAGGAGACCTGTGGCCAGCTGGAGTTTGGACAGACATTGGCCTTTTGCTCTACTTACCAGACTGCTGCCAGGTCAAGTAAATGGTGTCACCCCTCGCACTACTGTAACAGTGGCAGTACCAAGTCTTGAATGTGCAATACCATGACACAATGTGCAATATTATTACTATCACGTTATAATACTATGTACGTGACTACTCTGATTACATGATGCACCCTATCAAACACCTCCACTGTACTGCTTTTTTAGAAAATTTACCCCTTATCCTTTTTATGGAACTAGTTACATGACCATATATAGTAATACATTGAAAACAGATTATATATCTTTTTCCTAAATCAGTTATACTGTAGTTTATTCGATACCTATTCTGACTTTTATATTTTAGAATTCTTATTTAATTCTCCTTAACTTCGGTTTGTGATATTACTTTTCCGTCCTGTTACATAGTGTTCATTGTGTCCAACATTGTGTCTGTCTGTGCAGTTGTAGCATAAGCAATTTCCCTATGGGATCAATAAAGTTTTTTTTTCTGATTCTGAAGTCTGTGTGTGATCAGTTGCTGTTGTGTGATCCTAGTCATTAACTGCAACCTAATTGGACTGATGCTTTTGATCCTTACTGCACGTTTTCATATTTCTGACTTATTGTTTCCCTCCTAAATTTGTTCTGGCTGGTAGAAAATTTGCAGGACACTGCTGGCCTTGGTTAAGTCAGATACTCAGGTGAGCCTTAACCCCAAGTATACATGGGCTGTGTGTGGCTCAGTTAGTTAGAATGCCGTGCCTGTGATTCCAAGGTTGTTGGTCCGAATACCGGGAATGGCAGAGTGATTTCACAGTTGGGCCCTTGAGCATGGCTTTTAAAATGTATGTTGTTTTGTTAAATTCATAAATTAAAAAAAGGATGGCCACATGTTCGGCCAATTTCATGGAGCACGTGTATGAGGTGTTGGATGCAATATTAACCTAGCCGATGGTGCCTGTAGCAGCTGCAGCCACCTTTGGAAACCCATCCAGCTAGTCTGATGCTGTTATTTTGACCCATGGCTTCTTGCATTAGGGTTTTTTTTCCCCCTTCATGTGTTTCTTGAATATTGTTGAGGATGGGGGGTTGTGAGGTTGAATGGCGATGGATTATATAATAAGACTCTGATG
The DNA here is from genome assembly GCA_011763525.2 of Mormyrus iriodes. NCBI lineage: Eukaryota > Metazoa > Chordata > Actinopteri > Osteoglossiformes > Mormyridae > Mormyrus > Mormyrus iriodes. The sequence goes on from JAAGVU020000129.1 coordinate 10,695,686, forward strand.
ACCTTACCAGTGGGGACTCCTCACTCTTGTGTGGGAATCTGTTTCGATAAGCACCACTTACTACGCGGCAGGTCATGTGTGCTGAAGTTCCGGGAATCCTGCTGTGTTGGCAGGGATTCATTAAATTTCCTACCCTTTCTCGGAATTGATCTAATCATTTAATCATTTCTTTTTAACCCTATTTCGTGTAAAGCACTGAGTTCATCTAATAAAATTGAATAATTTGGCCACGAGTGGCATTTTGCAGTATGGTAAGAACCCTGGGTAATGCTCAGAATCCATTCGTAGAACTTAAGGCTCTAAACGACACAGAGAAAACCTGCAAAAAAAACAGAAATTCAATATTGAACTTCTATTCAGTAATACTGTTTTATTGTATTAATTTGTATGCAATGACATTATAAAGTCATCCCTCAACTTGCATCCTATTGAGTAACATTTGATCATACTTATGTCCCATAAGAACCCTAATAAAAATGGTCGACAGACGTCCGAAGCAGACGTGGTGGATCTCAGCTGATGTATTTTACCATGTGTGCAGCATACGGTAAGAACCAAAACCGACTGCGCTGCCATTATAGAGGTTTAATATATGTGTGTGATATGGTATCTTATGTTATACAGTATATTTAGCCTCTCCCCTTTAATGATCAAGATGCATCCAAATTGACTTACATGCTCACTTCTGGGACGAAAGCCGGATGTAAATCGGATACCTGTATATGTATTTATAATTAAAATTTTAGATGAAGGACCAAGGTTGTGGCTCTTCTGCAACTTTTGCATGTTTGATATTAGTCGTCTTTTTTACTCTCAAAGGATCTCTCCATATCAGGGCATTTTTTCCATTATTTACACCCACCCTGACTTTAGAGCATAATTTTCTAAGAGCTGGGCCTTTATTAGGATGATTGTTGTGATGCTCTTGCTATGGGAGTCTGTATTAAGCTCATTCTTCAGAATCAGGTTCTTTCTGGATATCTTTTGCCATTTTAATCAGGCAGCTACACTAACTTGACATACACCTGCCACTAACCAGCTGAATGCTTATAGTTTAACATCCAGGAAAATACTTTTTCTTTACATCAGTACCTTTCTTCCAGGTTCTTGGGTGCCCCTAGAGCTCAGACCTTGTGATCCAGGTCCATGACCCTGCTATGGTGGCCACTGCTCTGTTTGACAGGAGGGAGAGAAAGCTGGAGGATGCTGATCGCACCTCCCACACATGATGGCTGAGCAGGGCCGTGATGTCACCCTCTAGCGATGCACATGACCCTAGAAAGGTCAGGGTGTCGGGGGGGGGGCAGTTGGTATCATGTTATGGGTGGAAGCTGGGGAAAAATATCATATCTACTAGCCCTACTGCCCACAAAGCCTGTTGGTCAGGACAGCCACAAATGAATGAGTCAGATTTTGTAGAGTGGGAGTGTCTTTGTTAGATTAAATGACCTCCACCCCCCAAATTTGACTTTTGTACAAGACCATGCTCTTCTCTGACTGAATGTTTGTCCAGATGTTTAGATAGCTCTGCTCCTGTTCGCTCCCACTAAGATGTCTGCCAGTGACGGAGTGGGGGAATACTTTTATGTTAGCACCCTGGGTTTATTTCATCAGGGTCCGGTGGTTCACATTATCCCAGGATGAGTCAGACTAGTTCTTCTTTCTGGTAGCTTCTCATGTGCTCAGAACAATGGCGTTCCAGAACTCTCAAAATGGCTTTTCTACTCACCAAATAACCACAAGGAGGACTGGAAGTGCACAGCACTCTCAGAGATGTGGAGCAACAGCACCACTGTGGAATGGCGCCACCATTTGATCAAAGACATGTTCTCCTGAAAATAAACACAAAGTGATGCTCTCCATGTATTTGTACAATTGGCTGTTGTTTTCATGAGTACATACGTGCCCTGAGACTGCACGTTAGTACAAGAGCTCTCTGCCTTGTAGTCAGTGTGTGGGCCCCTGGCAGGCTTATACATTCCTGGAAATGGACACTCCATTCTTCACGGGTGGTCGGAATTACACGGAATGAACTCCCTCCTCCACCAAGCAGGTTAGATCCAAAGGTGCCAAAGTGAAGCTTATCCTTAGTTGTTGGGCTGTCTCGGGGGATCTTTTTCAGTTGCCCACTGTAGGTCTAGTCAATTTAGTCAAAGCTTTGTCCTCATTACCAGTTGTCTGCTTATTTGTTCTAATTCCGCCCTGTAGAAAGCAAGGTCTCCAAAACTGAACAAAAATGGAATTGTCCTAAAATGAATGGTTGAATAGAGGCAGCATGAAATGCATTGTTTTCTAATAGCCACTCATAGTTATCTACATGGTGTATATAAAACACTGCTTTGAGGTATAGTCAGATGTCTTTTTCCAGTAGCCTGTGAACTCAGTTGGTAAAAAGTGAATGATGTTTATTTGCGCAGGCCACTGCCCAGATTCATCATTTTGACAGCCCCTTATAACTCCTTGTGTGTTTCCCAGAGGTGTCTCATGGGTCAGTGGTAACAGTCCTGCTGTCCTTCAGGGTTGAGCTTCTGTTGTCTTGGGTCTTTCAAAATAGTAAACTGAAAATATTCACTGGGTGACTTTGAACTTGGTGAAAACCTGGTTTTATGGCATCTCATTCCTTTGTGCTGTGCTGAAGAAAGATCGTTTCATCTTTTCTCCTGATTGTGGTGTCAGTAGTGGAGTTTTGAACTTGTTATTACATTTGGTGTGAAATTGTAATGTAGGGTGATGAACCAGCCTCAGTTTTGCGTGCAAATTTGTATGTGTTTTTTTAAAAAATAGGACAATAAAGCAAGTAGATTGACAGTTTGGCACTATTCGGAATTGATGTTTAATATATATTGGTTTTAATCAACAACTGCAAGTCAGAATAATGCTGTATAAATTTCTGTTTCTGTTAGCTATGTATTGCAAGTGGGAACTGATGCATCAAAGTGTCCATGACATTTTAACTGCATTTTTCTAAAACATTCAACTCATAAAGTATAGGTTTTAGGATGGTTTAGGGTAAACCTCCTTTTAACAGGGTTTCCGCGGGTACTTAAAAAGTCTGTCACACACAGGTCGTATTTATGGCTGAATAGTTCTATTGATTTTTTTATATTTATCTATGTATGTACACTATATATAGTTGATAGACCTATATATGTTTTTTTCCGTTTCCGTGCTTTTAGAGCGACATTGTTTATCCATCACGTTTCTCCTTATAACTTCTGCTTTTCCTTTGATGTCAAATAATGTTAATTCATGTTATTTGTACTTTATAAAGGTTTCCAAGAAATTGTTCACAGATTAATCTATTAAAATGACAAAGGGCAGACAATTCAGCGGTTGGCACTCATTTTCCCGTGACAGATGAAACAGCTAGATTGTATATGGTTTTTATATATCTTATTTATATTTGTGCCAAACTCTTTGGGAAAAAATAAAATAGGAAAAAGAAACTCGATATGCAGCTCAGATCTGTTTTTTTCCGTATAGCCTAGAGTAGGATTTAATCAGCTGCTGCGTTTAACTGGAAGAGCTGTCCTACTAAACAGCTGGGGCTCCTGATTCTCTCGGGACTGAATGCAACAAGATAAACGTCCCGGCTGCGGTATTATATGTAAGAGATGCTCCCTGAAGTTTTTAAGTGTGGCCAGAGGAAGGCCTTAGTCCGGTGCATGATAAATCTGCGCATATTTTTTAAACAACCTGAAACTGCATAAGGAATTTAACCATCAGTAAATTTGGTGAGTAAATTAGGTGTAGGTCTAATTTCAGCAGTGAATATTTCTGGGTCTATTTCTCTGAATTACCCAAAGCGCACTTTATGAATAGCGGAGACTACTGTCATCGCCGACAACTATACGCAAAGTGTACATCTTTTTCAAAAAGGCTTGCTCGAATAGCGGAGCAGCATCTGATTGACTCAGAGATTGTCCATACAACGGTCGCAATTTACATTCTTGAATTCGGACGGCCAATGAGACAGCCGTTCTCCTCCTCGACGCCCCGCCCACGCAGCGTGACGTCTACGCGGGCTTCCTGCGAGAGATCTTACCGGACAACTGGCACCCTGGCGTAAGCTCCCGGCGGGTGGCGCATTTTAATCGGTTTGCAGACCTCGTAACCTAGAGGAGAAAAGAGGAAAAAAAGCCGCAGTTGTTTGAACTTCTTCAGGAGACTGGAAGTGCATGAACTTGTCGACGTACATTGGGGCTTGCTGCCTTGAGTGCCCAGTTCGGTTGTTTAGCGCGGTTCGGGGGGCAGGGGCTGTTATTCGGCACCCTGCTGGCGCCGCACCGTTTATCCCGCAGCGGACAGCGGGGCGGATTCGCTCCGCTCGCGGAGTGGTGGCTGTTAAAGTAAGTAGTCGGTGCTTGGCGAGATTTAAGGCCGTTTGCGCGCTTTCGGGGGCTGCGGAAAGTTTTTGTTTTCGGAGTAACTTCGCAGGCTGCCGGGGGTATGTGTAAATAAACTCCGTGTAAACTCCCCGGCGGAATAAACGCTCACCCAGCAGTGCCGGAGGGATTTAGCCGTTAATGTTGCCGTCCTCGGCGCGAAAGAGGCTGGCCGACGGGGGCTTTCGGTGCGCCCCGACTCTGTGCCTGGCTTGGCTCGGTTTGGATACAAGAAAAATGACAACTTTGGGTCTTAACCTCACATACCTCCCATCGTTATAATTTTAACATAGTGAAGTATAATTATACTTTTCCTTCTATTTAAGTAAGTTATTAACAATTCAGTAAGTTCAAGTTGTAGGATACGATACTCTGATATTGTGGCAAATAATATGGCATTCATTTCATTGTTTGTATCTTACGTTTCATACTCTTGGTATTGCTACTGTAATTATTTCTGCGACAAGTTTGAAAACACCTGTCCTCTCCCCAACATAATTCGGTTAAGCAATATCACTTCGGTTCAGCACGCCTGAAAATGGTTTGTGTGTGGGTCACAGGCCTCCGCAGTGTTGTGGACTGAAACTAACTTTAGTTAGCATGATCATCTTGTGATTTGTCAACCCTTTCTGAGGGTTTTTGTTTACTGAAGGGTGGTACTGGGTCCTGTTTCAGAGGTCACAGCCTCATCTTTGAATCAGAGGCTGACTTATGGTCAAATAAAGCAGAAAAACAACAGCTTGCTCCTTAATGAGGATGTTATCGTGTAGCCTGTTAACTTGCGTCTCCCTTTTGCATCCATGTCTCCCTCCACTCACCCTCGAATGCATGACAGGTGATTCAGAGCCTCAGGGCTGAGCATGACTGAGAGCTTCCGCAATATCGAGGATGAGCCGTTCCCCAGCTTCTTGTCGGCCTCCCTGAGCAGTACCGGCCGGGCCACCCTGGGGAACGTGACGCTGGGCTCCACGCTGGGGGTTCCCATGGCTGCCTCCACCGTGGCTAAAATTAGAGCCACGACGGATAACAGGTGGGGCCGTGCGGGCCTGCCGAGGGTGGTTCAGGGGCTGGCATGCACACATTAGCCTCCTGTTTCCTCATGAACTGTGTTTGAATCACACTTATTGTGGATCACCTACAAAGTTTTAATTGCGGAGTTAATCAGATCTGTGCTATTGACTGTGACACTGTAGTTGAGTTGGTTTCACTGTGGTTTACTGGCTTAAAATGATTTAATGTGCCATGGTTTTCTGACAATGGTTACATGTAAGCTATCACTTATAAGCCATACGGTAGGTAAGGGCGTAATACTGCTGTTTTGCAACGTTTCTGCAGGGTGTCCGATTTCCAGGCTTCTTACCTGGAGGGAAGGCAGCTTTCGCACACAAGTTCTCAGTCCTCTAAGGCTGAGAAAGTGAAGTTTGCACTTAGCATCAACGATGAACTGTGAGTACTGGCTCTCTCTGTACTTTGCCTTTGAAATAGAGGCAGCCATTTGTCTGGAGGCAAAGGTTTAAGGTAACTTTTGCAGGTGTACACTTGGGTTCTTGATGTGATCCGATTTTCCTTTCGGTTCTGACCCCAACCTCAGGGACAATGTGGACGACTTCATTGCCGCGCACCGTTTCTCTGACATGCTAGTGAGCATCCACCTGGACGAACCGGAGTCCGCTGCCAAGCATGGCCCCTCCATGTCCAGGCCCTCTGTGCAGTCGGGGCCTCCCTCTGGGGGCCCTGTAGATCTTGGAGATGGTATGCAGAAGTCACTATGTGACCTCTCCTGCACCAGCTGTCCTTCATTCTGTCTTCAATTGTTGCTCGTTTACTTGTGCATCATCAACACCTTATCTGTTCCAAATGTCTACAGTAGTTCTATAACCTTTGATTTTTAAATTGACCTGATCAATGTGAGGTTTTTCCTGTCCCTAGATTTGTGTTGGTGAGATTACTGCAGTGACTTAACGTATTCTCTCCGCGTCTTCTTCCAGATATCTCAACAGGGCTGATAACCTTCTCTCACCTTGGTGGCAAAGATAATATGACGCTGAAGGTACTGCTTTCACCGGGGACTTAGCCTTCCATACAAACCGCAGCGGTTGCCGTGACACCTCCTTACTTTCCTCCTCAGGCCGCTCCTGCCCTCCCTACAATGCTGGAAGAGGATGGTGCGACGAGCGACGGGGCTGATAGTGACCGCTTCAGCGGTAGCGTCTCCAGCTTTCTGGCCAATGAAAAGCTCATGTCCCTTGATAGCCTGAACAGCGACGACACAGGTGCATTTTGGGTACTTTCTCAAGCTATGCAAACGGACAATGGAGTGATAGTACCCTGTTTCAGGATATGCATAATTGAAGCATAACTTTTACTCGAGATGATGAGACATCAGTGTACTGTACTTTGTGCCTTGTATTGCTATTATATGGATTTCTCTTTATTGATATACGAACATTGCTGTCGTACTGTAAAATGTGTGGTAATGCATGTTTCACTTTTCTGTCTTAGACGATGATGTTGACCCGCTCCAGGACGATGAGCTGGAGCTGTATTTCAGCAAGCTGGTGCCCCCTGGCATGCAGAGGGGGCGAGTGGAGGGCCAGGAGATCCCAGCTGCCGTAAGCCAGGCTCTCGCTCACTGCACTCCCTGTGCTAGAGGGGGTGGGGGCGGGGGGACAGGGTTGTACAAAAGAGCCCGTCGGTAACCGTATGAATTGGGATTGTTACAGTGTGTTTGCACTGAGTTTTTGGTTTCAGTCTGTAAAGTTTTCTGTGCAACTTCTAGGAACTGACCTCAAACCAAGACAATTCGTCGTGCCCGAGTTCCACTGAACCAGAAAAGAACAGATACCAGTTTCTAGATGAGCTTGACAAGCTTGACCAGCTTGACTGTAGAAAAGTCTTAGGTGGTCAGAGAGGTGCTGGCATAACCATTTCAACACCTTTCCTGAATTCACCCCAGTATGGAGGGTATTTTGTGACAATATTCAATAAATGACATCTAAATGTTTATTTAAATTAGATCTATAGCTTGAAACATTTCCTTTGACTGCCTAAGACTTTTGCACAGTACTCTACATCAGTATTTCCCAGTCCGGTCCTTGGGGACCCACAGTCGGTCCATGTTTTTGGTCCTTATGAGCTCCCCACCAGATAGTTCAAGTTTTTGCTCCCTCCCAGTATCTGGGAGGGAGCAAAAACTTGAACTGTCTTTGGGGTCCCTAGGACCAGATTGAGAAACATTGCTCTACATAGATATCTATCTTATAAAGATGAAGTCTGTGTTGAAGCTGAAGTGTCCCTTGCTCTCCCAGTCTAGTTCCTAATGCTGCAGGGTTTTAATTGGACTTGATTCTGCAGGTTGACTTCCAGATGCCGCACGTCCGCCTGGCTGCCACCGGCATGGACTCATGCCCGGCCAGTGATGAGGACACTGAGGATGAACTGGAGGCCGCGCGGCGACCTGGAGCCTCCAGAACCAGGCACCTGCTTCCCAGCACCTCCAGGCAGCCGGTCAGTTCCCCCCTGGGGCCTTACGTGTGGAGCGTAGCTGGGTGTGACTGAGTGAAGGCTGGGGAAGATTAGGTGTTAAGTTCAGCCCAGGCATTAGACGCCACTCCGTAACCTGAAGCTCATCTGATCAGACGTTCTGACAGGTGTTACTGTTATACCTTTCAGCAATTACTCCAGTAAACAGGTTTTTGCATAAATGAAAACACTTGTAATTGGCTTTATTTAAAATAATCATTTGGAAGCTAAAGTCTGGGCTGACAGGGTGACACAGCAGGTAGGCCTGACACCTTCAGTGTCTCAGGTTCAAAGATGGCCTTAGTTTGTAGATTGTGTTGTTCCACTCTCTGTGTGGGTTTCTTGCACTATAACAATATGCTGTTCACGGCTGGTGATTCAAAGCTATTTTTACCGTGTGAGTGAATGCGTGTGCGTGCTATGTGGATACGCTGGTGTTTCATTGAGAGTCTAGCCTGCCTGTTTTACGTCTCATCCTTCCCAGCACAGCTTTCTAATTAAATAAATGGTTATTGAAAATGATCCTTCAATGTCTTACGGGCTTTCGTTCTGATGAGTGGTTTCCTGGATGTTCTGACCCAACCCCCTGTGAGCAATTTTCTGGATAGCACGGTGTTGGGTTGCTCGCTCCTCATTGCTGCTGGCTGCAGGTGGGGGAGAGCAACCGGCCCAGCTTCAGGCCAGGGCTGGAGGGGGGCAGCTCAGATGATGATCTCCCTGCCAGTCGCCAAGGACCTGGCAGTTCGGGAATTGAGTTCAGGCGCTCTGCGGAGGGCCAGGTCATCAACTCGCCTGTTGTAGGTAAAGTGTTTTGTTTCCATTAGGTTTGCTACTTCCTGGCTGGAATCTTCTACTCTTTCTTGAAGGCTGATGTTTGACCAGTATGAGATGAACAATGAACAGCCAGGATTGTTGATAATAAATTATTGACCTTTTTGTGTAGTTGGAGGTATTGATGCTCCTAAAAATGATTTTGAATGAACTTTGAGAACTTTACTCTAAGGTATGTGTGTGTTATGGTGTCTCTGCTGGTCCCGCTTGGTTGACAGGCGATGGCGGCGGTGGGGGTGATGGCAGCAGTGGTGGGGAGGGACAGGGCAGTGACAGTGGGGTCTCAGCTGTACTCCTGACCTCTGGGGGCACTCAAGCCACTTATGACATGACACGTGGTCTGGGCATCGTGGGAGCCAGTGGTACCGGGGGGGACGAAGATGACGGGTTAAGCTGGCCCGATGTCCCTGGACACAGTGAGGTACGGAATCTCCCCCTTTCCTCTTCATAGTGGGCAAAGTGTTAGGCAGAACTGGCAATATAGCATGAGGCGTGTTTGTGTATATAAGCGGAAGTCATGTTTCCTCTCCGCGTTACTTTGTTGGGTTAATTTATTTTAAAATGAATCAGTTTCAAGTTATGGAGTTCTGGTCATCCTCTTGATGTTTTTGTTGAGATTGTGTGTGTGTGTGTGTGTGTGTTTGTGTTTTTCCCCCCAGTGATATGTATGTTTCCCCTGTGTGATGCTTCAGATGGGAGACCGTGTCGGACCTGTTGGTACAGGAGAGGCTGGTTCTGCTGACACAGGTCCAGGAGGGCACAGAGTCTCCCCGGTTGACTGGAGTATGACACTGGACAGACAGGTGGCCTTGGTAAGTCCCCTGAATGGAAGAATTTGTAGTTGACTTGCTTTTTCATGTGCTGTTAACTTATAAATTAATACGTTTTTTCACGTTGCTTCATGGTCAGTGTAATTTATTTAAATTGGCTTTCCGATGCCGTTTCAGGATGCTATGGACAGCACAGAGTCAGCCATTGCAACTGATGGTCTCTTGGACTCCCTCTACTGGCGGAGTGGTACAGGGCAAGGGAGACCCCAAGAGGCATCCAGCTCCTCTCTCCTGCAGGGAACCCAGGGCAGCTTCCACCTGTCCCAAGTGCATCCTCCTCATAGTGCTGATGAAGAGGTGGAGGCTGATACCCCAGGGCCCCGGGGAGGTCCTTGTGGGAACTCCACCCTCCCGGAACCTTCAGACAGTGAGGGGGAGGTCTGTGTGGCCTCCCTGGAGGCTAAGTACTTCTCCCGCTCCTTCCAGGAGGAAGATTGTGATAGCCGGGACCGTAGCCCCGATGACCCAGGGCTCGATTGCCAATCAGGTGGGTACCACTGTTCTTGACAGGACTCATATTTTACAATTATTTCTTTTTTTGACAAGCTGATTTCAGACTTTCAATGTATGTTTGCGGGATTCCTTTTGGCTTTTCAGAGCCGAATGACACGCACAATGTGGTTTACCAGAACGAGGAGGGGAAGTGGGTGACGGACCTGGCATATTACTCCTCCTTTGCAAAGGAGATGGAGAGCAATGTGCAGGATCTAGCGGCTGAGCAGGTTGAGGGGGAGCAGTTTTTTTCTGGCAGTAAGTAGGCACTGTGGCATCCGGCAGACTGGGTTCGTATCCTCGAGGGCGCTGTAGGTCCTTACACCGCACGGCTCGGATGCCAGTGTTTGTGCCCATGGGTGTTGTCATGCAAACAAGTGTCTCATTGAATAAGGTGTAAGAAAAACAGTCCTAATACGCTGTAGTGTAGAGTTCTTGATGCATATTTTGTTGCTCATAACTGCTCATATCAGCTGCTCTCAATGTAAAACCCTTATGTTGTAGATGTAAATTTATTAGAGAATTTGACTAAACGTGCTACCTCACTTCTGAAAAAGTATAGAATTTGGGAATACCTCTTCTTGTGTTACTGTGACGATAGCGATGTGGATGAAACTGTATAATCAGTGAGTGACCCTTTCTGCTGATGTGTAGATTTTGTCATTTTGATGGTTGATTTGGTAATGTGGGGTTATAATTCTCCTTATGCCAGGTAATGCCATTGATAAGATTATGGAAGATCAAGAGGAATTTGAGAGAGAGCATCAGTTCATGCAGGTGAGCTTGGCGGGCTGTCCTGAAGAACCATTCTAACCTGGATATTCGGGGTACTGTAAATATTTTTTTCTTAATTTTTCAAGGAGGAACAGGTTGTGGCCCCAAACAGCAACCTAGGACTGGGGGACACCTCATGGAAGCTCCCCAGCAGTAACCACGTCCTCTTGAGGGCGTCTCAGGTGTCCTCGGATTTCGAGAAGGGCAACCAAAGTTACCTGAGGCTATCTCTGGGCGAGTTCTTCCAGCAGCGGTCCGAAGCCCTGGGTTGCCTGGGAAACGGTGTGGAGGATGACATCAAGCGGGTCAGTGCCGGGGGTGCAGTTTGGTTGAGGGAGTGGGGGATTTCTCATCGGGTCGGGGCCTTTTTGTAACTGTAAGCTAATCGTGGCATCTGAGCAGGAGGGCTGAGGGAAAAATGAGCGCACAGTGCTCTGTCAGCTGTGTCTCAGCAAGATTAGATTAAGCTGATAGTGTTTAATCACGCATTCCTTTTGTAGTTCGTTTAAGTATTTTATTGGAAAATTTATTCCTGAAAGTCACACCAAAGTTCTGTTTATTAAGGAGGTGGTGTTGGGAATATTTTACCCTCACCAAAGCAAAGGCTGCATAACTAAAGCACCCTGCCCGCGTTCTGCCCAGCCCTCCTTCGGTTACGTCATCACTTCCCCGGAGAAGAGGGAGCCCTTCGCGCTCATCCGGCCCTCCGACTTCTCCTCGCGAGGCGGCTCGGTTCACAGTGACGCCGATAAGACCATGACCCCAGGTACTCCATGCATCTAACCCGCCATTGGTCTGTGCCGGTTGTCAGTAGTCTTTTCTTAAATTATTTCTTTTGACTCTCTCTGTCTTACACTGTTGAACATGTAGAAGATTTGGACAAGACCCTGGAGGAGGGAGAAGGAGGAGGGAAATACGGACAAGCAGGAGATGCTGGGAAAACCTTTGAGGTGTGTAGGAGCCGCTGCTGGTGGATCTTGTTTTTAATTTGTATGTGGTTTGCTTGGTAACTAAGGGAGTTAATAGGTTCTGTGTTTATAGCTGATAACCTGGGTCAAAGTCTGAGTACACTCTGGCCCTAGATGGATGGATATTTGATGCTTATGCTCCTTTTTGCCCTCCTCTTAAAGGTGCCTCCCTCACCAGCTGCCGAGAGTCAAAATGGGCTGACGGTGAGCCCAGATTCCCTCCATAGCAACAGCAACTTAGCGCTCAGCATCAGCACCATCGCTTCTGCTATCGCCGATGCGTCAGTCAGCTCTGACCCCGTGCAGCTCGCTGCCATGATTGTGGAGCTGTCCAAGCGGAGCAAGACCAAAGTCAGGCAGGAGGGGGGCAGGGCGGAGGCATCCCCGGATTACCCTGCGCCCCTGCGGGGGGACCCGAGCGGCCTAGCTGAGACGCTGCAAATGAGCACATACGCCGGGGAACAGAGCACCCTGGACATGGAGAAGTACCTGAGGAAGGTCGAGGTTTCTGGTAGTGACGGCGACCTCTCAGGCTCCCCCTACAACTTTGATATCCTCAGCTGCCTTGGTGACTCCCACAGGAGGTCCATGCCTCTGCAACGGGAGGAGCTAGCTACTAGCACTCCACCTGAAGGGCAGGCTGAGGTCTGGCCTCCAGGGTGTAACATGCCATCTGGTGGGATCTCTGCCGGTGCCAAGAGGAGCAGCATCCCCAGGGCCAAAGCCCTGGCTAGTAGGCGGGTGCCAGAGCCCTCGCCCTTGGCCCAAATAGTGCCGGACATCCATGAGGTCCCAGGCGAACCGAGGCCTCACACCGTTGCGGGGAACGGGGGTGTTAGGATGGGCACCGTCAGACCCCGCGTGTCCAGCGCAGAGGTTGCTCCCACAGCAGTACCTTCTTACCAGCAGGAGGCGTGCTCTGCACCGCCCTCTAGCAGGGATGCTATATCGAGTACCCAGAAGCAGAAAAGTGAAGGTCGGGACGTAGACAGGACCAGCTCAGCCATCAGAAATGCAGCAGGGAAGAACCCTGGGCCACAGCCTGGGACCACAGAAAAGCACGTCTGTTTTGCCGGGGAGCCTGCAATGTCCTCCAATGAGGGTAAAGGAGGTCTGTGTCACGTTAACATGAGACTGATCGGTGCTGATGTGTGCTGGTGAACCAAGTCCTATGCTTATTAATAGAGGTGCACCGATCCAATATTCAGATCGGTATCGGCCCTGATTCAGACTTATTAGACTGATCGAGTATCAACCATATGTGACTGATCCATGTCCGATACTTAGTTTTTGGCAGTCTGTGGAAAGATAGCTCCTATTTATTGTTAAATTGATTTGTAAAATCAGTCGCACATCAGCTCTTTCCAGTTTTAGATGTTTTCTCGTTGCGTTCAAGCTGAACGCTGACGCTGCCACTCAGTGGGTGTGAACGCGGTGACTTCCGCCTTCTCTTACATCATGCGCATACCCTTCACAGCAGGAAGAGTGTAAGAGTATCAGATAAGAGGGTGATGATCTGGTTGTATTTTATGCTTTTAACAATTAGTAGCTAAGTAATCTGCAATCTTTGTAAAAACAAAGTTTTAAGGGGTGGGAGTGGCGTTTAGTGGAAAGTCACTAAACAAAGCGCACGCAACTGTGCGAGGCAACGTGAGTAATATGAAAAAAGCAATGGATGGTTTGGGAGTCGCTAGCTTTGGCTGTTTTGCACACTTGCTGCAGCTTGTGATACATGAGCTGTTATCGCAACCAGGTGTAAGTCACGCTATGGGTTATGCCCATAAAATGAATGGAGAGTCCCCATAAAGAGAGAACTACATGCACACACACATATTTGTATTTTTCTTATTAGGCCCCCCCCTTTCTGTCACTCACGCACAGGTGGGGTGCAAGGTTTTCCCCCTGACCTGCCTGTCGCGGCTGTGGAGGAGACACAGTGCACATTCAGACCCTCAACCTCCCCGCTCACACACTCGTCACCAAGTCAGACATCCATCCCCAGTACCAGCAGGTAAAGCATCCGTGCCTTAGCCCGTGTGGCTCGAGCTTCCTCAGCGCCCCCTTCTGGCCTGCCAGTTGACACTCGATGCCATGTCACCTCTCGCTGACGTCCCCTTCTGGTGTCGCCGACTCTCAGGGCACCATCCTCTCCCGCCTCTGTTGGAGGGCTGGCAGGGAGACGATTCCAGGAGCCCCTGTCCCCCGAGTCAGTCTGCTCTAGTCCCAGCATTAGCCGACTCACTTACGTCTCCATGAATGACAGCACCTGCCTGCCGACCCCAGAGAAACATAAGGTGAGGGTGAACTGAGGCTGGGGGCTCAGGAGCTCCGCCCCCCCCGAATGTGATCTTACATTTACAGATAAACTACTGAAGCTCCATTTAAAGATCAAAGCTCAAAACCTGGTTCCTTGCATAGATCGTATGAGATTCTGCTGATTCTGTGACTCTGCTTCCAGCTAGTGGTCTTGTTCAGTGTGAGCATAGGATACAAGTTAGCAGGGCTGCTTACTCTCTTCCTCTCCCAGGGCAACAGCAGCCTGGCGTTGAGCACCACCATCGTCAGGGCGAGTCCCACCCCTCCGGTGGAGCCGGACCTCACTCAGAATCTTTATAATCATCCGAAGGGTCCAACGGGGAACCAGGACACTTGCCTCCGGGAGAAGAGCCCTGATCCTGGAATCCGCAGGCAGAGTGAGTGTGACTTCCGGGGCCCAGTGCCAGATGGAGGGAAGCAGAAGCGCCACTCGGAGCCCGGCCCGCGGAACGCAGCTCCAGGGGATTCTGGGTACTCCAGCAATATCAATATCCAGCAGCCCGGAACCAGTGACCAGGCCTCCCAGCAGTGGCCAAGGGAGACGTACCTCAGGGCAGCCTTTGGCACAGATGACTTGCACTATGTCCCAATCTGTGGCTTCAAGCCCCAGGGCTCCTTGCTGGATCTGCCCCCTGCTGTTCCTGCCCTTCATTCTGGCCAGCCCCTCTTCAGCCCCCAGCTGAATCAGCAGTACCTGGGGGTCGAGCTGCCTGTGCAGACTTACCACATGGGTGGTGCCGCAGGACTTTATGGGGCCCCCATTGCCAACCACCCAGTGGGACATATTCCTGGTTCCGTACCGCTGAGTGCCTCAGGCCTACCTGCTAGCTACCTGCACCCTGGCTCAATCCACCAACCGCCCTTGGTCTCTGGCCTTGGTAAACCCTTCGCCCAGCATGACCTGGAGGCTCTGAGCATGTGGGCTGCAGATCAAGGTGAACCAGACCTTCCTTTTTATTTTGATGGGTTCTTTTAGATTTGTGAGTGTCAAGCATCATAATAGGCCGAATCTTATCTGTCTTTTTCACTCCTTCATTCTGAGAGATAAAAGGTGGCGTTACCCTTTGTCAGCATTCATCATGGGTAACATCAGGGCTCACTGTGGAATTGTAATGTACCTTAAACTCTTCTTACTCTGTCTGTGTTAAGTCATTGTTCCCGAGGAGCTGAAGTTTCCCACTGCCTGCTGCGTGGGCATCGCCTCCCAGACCACAATGAGCATCTTCAATCCCACCGAGCGATGGGTGCAGGTTGGCATCTCGGTCTGCAGCCTGTCCATCAATGGCGAGAAGGTGAGTGGTGTGTTCAGCACTAGTCTCCGCGTCCATGTTTTGTTTCCCAGTGCCTGACCTGAAGGTGACGCAGGTACCATCCCGATTGCAGGTGGACGCACTGCCCATCCAGTGGCTCATTGTGAAGAACAAGACTCTTATCGGGCCCAAGAGCACAGAGGAGCAGAAGGTGCTGTTCCTCCCACCCCGGGCTGGAGTCTACAAATGCATCATCAGCGTGTCCTCCTGGCCTGCCTCTGCAGCGGTCGCTGCCGGAACGCGAGTGGAGGTCTTTGCTAAGAGGGTGGTCCTCGTCGCTGTAGCGGAGAACCCCTCCATTGAGGTGAGACTGCAGAACATATTTCATGCCTGATTCTGATTGCTGGTTTTTTACTAGCAAATTGGCTGAATCTGATACCAATTGCCAATTTTATTTTATTTTTTTAAAGGAACAAACAAAGGAGAAAATATGAATAAGATGTTTTTCTCTTTAAGAGGCCAAACTGGCCTTAAATGGAAAAAATGTCTGTAGCCATATGAAATTAGAGGCAGCACCTGCATATTAAGCACAACAACCAAAACAAAGATGCTACGTTTGTGTTGCATCAGCCGGTGTTTTTGTTTTGAATTATATTGTATAATTTCAAGATTTAAAGCAAAAACCAGAATTGTCTAAAATCAAAATAAAATTGTAAACATTTCAAAATTAAATTGCATCTGTCATTTTAAGATGAAGCGATAGTCCTGTACAGAAATATATTGCATTTATTTGGCACTGGTTACTTTATGGCTTCACAAAAACATTCACTGTCTACAGTCATGCAGGGTGCAGACAAGTAAGCTTGTGTCACCTCAAGTGCAGGAAAGGGGCTCTGTGTCATTTGATTGAGAACCTTGAACATCTGCGACCAAAAACCGCTGGTCATCTAATGCAATAAATTCCATTACTTTCTTTCTAATGGCTAGTGCTTTTTGACCATCTCTGCCACAGCTCTGGGTTTTCTGAAACGTTGCCTATACTACAGGTGGTCAATCTTATCCAGAATGGCCTGTTGCGTGTGCGGGTTTTCGCTGCAGCTCCCTAATTGTATTACTAATTAGAGGACTGATTGGCGGAAGAGTTCTCATACGTGGGTTTGAACAGCTGACCTAAAGGTTATCCCAAAAACCTGCATACACACTGGCCCTTTGGGGATAAAATTGCCCATCCCTGTCCAATACCCATGGTTGAGTGAGAGGTGAAGCTTCTGCCTGTTTAGCATCATCAGTGCATTTAAGATACTCCATTGTGTTTTTTCAGGTAATGCGCCTTCATAGTTGGATATTTGTCCTACCGATCATTCCTGCCCCATTAACTTTTCCTTTGCACACATTACAAAATTTGAATCGTAATGTCCTCTTCACAGATTTCGTAATATTTCCACACAAATGACAGTTAGGGAAATGGTTCCAGTGCAGCTTATGTGCATGGAGTGTACCTTTCTGGAATGCAGATTGGCCGAAGTAAACAAAAAATCACCTGGTTGCAGATTGCATGTTGGGAGCAAAGACCTGCTGGTTCCGTTGAAGGTCAGATGACTGGCGCCTCTCTACTTTCTAGGTGGATTTGGGACCGTCTGGATGCCTGACGTTTGGAGATCTGGTGGGCGGCAGCGCCAAAGCCCTTCCCCTGAAGCTTGTCAACAGGACCCGCGCCACGGTGCCCGTCCGGCTGGTCATGAGCGCGGTGAGAGGGCCCCCTTCTCTGGCTGCTTGCCTTACCACGCATGCAGTTAAAGCAGTTAGTCACATTGTGTCAATTGCTTGCGTAGCACAGGATGCTAGCAGCTATATTCATTTTATAGCTATTTTTGTGAGACATGCTGCCAGCTGCTTGGCTAACAGGCTAAAATGCCTGATGCTCAGTAAATGTGCTGGCTTGGCATGTCATGTTAATGCCTTTAGCAGTCGTCCTCAGTCTTTCGTTGCTGTCACAAGACACCTTGTAGCAGTAATTGTATACATGGGTTGCCTTCTGAAGCAACGAGGAAATGCACCTTGGCCGCTGTCTTATAGCTCAACGCCTTTGTGTTTTTCTTGAGCTCGTTCCACTAATGCCTTCCGTTATTGATGTGTGCCACAGAACGCCAACTCCTGGCGCTGCTTCACCTTCTCAAAGAGCTCGGTCACCGGCCCGGCGGACGGGCCGCCACATGCGGGTGGTCTGCCCCCCCTGGCGGCTCCCTCTGTCATGAACCACGTGATGCACGCTGGCTATGGGGATGTGAGTGACCTCCGTACCTCGACTTCACAGATGCCCTGTTTCCCAGAGATCTATTTGTGTATACCTGACTGTAACTATTTGAATGTTAGAGCCTTGGTCTCCTCCAATTTTTTAGTTCAGAAGAAACACCTACATTTATTCAGTGTTCTTCTTTCCCCTCTGCCAATTTAAAATAATAGTCTTTATTGTTCTTGTCGGTCAGAATCTTGAAAGCTTCATGCTGTGGATCCACTTCCACGCCCCACAGCATTACACCCCCTGCTCAGGTAAGTTACGCTCTTTCTCAAGCCTGTCCCCTACTGGTATGCATGTGGTACTGATGGGGGCCCCTCTGTCCTCGGCTGCAGGGGAGCTGGGCCCGGCGGAGGAATATATTGCTCGGGTCGACATTGAGCTGGACAGTCCAGGGCCCAGCCAGGTGATCAGGAGTGTACCACTGAGGGCCAGGGCTGGCACTGCCCGTGTACATGCTCCCAAGGACATGCAGGTAGGGACAGTATGGTGCAAAACGTGCCTGTTCCATTACTGTTACCCCCCTTTAGTTTAAAGGTCATTAGAGGGTACTGTGCTGTGGTCACGTAAGGGGTCGCCATGGGGGTTTCCCCAGGGGTGTGGTAACTGAAAGCCTTGCACAGTGGTGTACATTTCATGCTTGGTAGACCGCTGACCTATAAAACAAAATAAAATGCACTCTGTGTTTATCAGCCCCAGGAAAGTTTGGTTGCAGACCTCTTGATATTTTCCTCGGTCTTTGCAGAATGTCTACCTTACGGCATCGTTGGGAAAGACCAGCACGCAGATTCTGCCCCTGAAGAACGCAGGCAACATCGACGTGCAGCTGAAGCTAAGGGTGTGTCCCCCGTGGGATGCCATGTCCCCAGCGCCCAGCATGTCATTCATGCTGGTCACTCATGCGGACTCCTTGTCCTTGCCTTTCCTGCAGAACACTGATGCTGATGGCTGCTTCTCGGTCAAACCAGAGGACCTCGTTCTGGGTGTGGGGGAAGAGCAGCGAGTTACGGTCTCCTTCCACGCTCAGGGCGATAGGAAGTACAGGGAAACGTAAGCACCGCTGCTTCACTCTCTGCTTTGCCATCTTGCCAGTATTCTTTCTGTCCTCCTTATTTTCTCCTGAACCCCACCCATTGCTGACCTGCCATTTTTCTTGCCTTCCAGCATGCTCACCATCCTGGTGCTGCCCTCGGGGCCTCAGTACGAAGTCGTGTTGAAAGGGGAAGTCGCCCCAGAGGATTCTGGGAAGCGCCCATCCCCGGTGAAAGTTCCCCCTGTGGGGGTCGTGAAAAGCAGTGAGGTGCCCCCTATTCTCTCCAACAAGCAATTCATGGCTTGGGGAGGGGTCACTCTGGGCAGGGCCGTGTAAGTAAGCCGACCCAATACATTCCCCCAAGTCCTGTCCTTCTTACAGGATTCATAGGGTACCAGAACAATGAAGCCGCTGACGTCCCTGCCAGATGTTTGCCTCTGCATTCCTGCTGCCTAACTTGCCAACTCATCAGCAGAAACTTGCTCATGCCCTGTTTAAATGTATTATGGCTTTTGTCCTATTTAAACCAGCTCTCCTCCTGGGACAACTGCTTTTTGTGTGCGTCACATTTCAGGCAGCAGAAGCTGGTCCTTCGCAACAACTCCCTGAGCTCCACACAACAGCTGCGGCTTCTGATCCGAGGTCAGGACCAGGACTGTTTCCAGGTGAGGCCCCCTTTTGCACTCGCCCCCAGGATGGTGCTGATACCCCACTTCTCTCCAGGCACCTCCAAATGTTTTGTGTATCTGTCCTCTTCCACCACAAGGTCCCCAGATCAGCCAGTAGTGAAATGTATCTGTTCCCTGTCTTGTGATCTTCATGTGTCCTTTCTGTCCACCAGCTCCAGAGCACCTTTGGCCCAGAGGAGCGGCTCAGCCGGCACAGGGAGGTGACCATGAGGCCCAAGGAGGACGTAGCGGTGCACCTCCTGTTTGCCCCGACCCGTGTGGCCTGCATGTTGGCCAAGCTGGAGATCAAGCAGTCTGGTGTCTGCTCCTCTCAGCCGGGCATCAAGTTCACGGTGCGGCTCTGCTGTGGCTCGGCCTCTGTCGGGTCCTGTGCCTGTGTCTGTTCCTCTTCTGTCCTGTCTGAGGCATCTCTCTACCTGCTTGCATCAGGATGAACTTTATCTTGTCTGTTTTCTTTGACACATCTTGAGGAGCATTTTGTTAATGAGCCTCCCCCCATGATACATCTCTCTCTGGTGTTTCTGGGTGGATTGCTTGTTTCACTTTTACATTCTGGACTCCTCCCCCAGATCCCTCTTTCGGGCTACGGTGGCACTAGCAACATCATCCTGGAGGAGGCGCGGAAGCTGTCTGACAGCTACGTGGTTACGCTGGGCGGCGTATCGGTGGGCGGAGTCAGCAAGGTGTGCGTGAGCGTGCGCAACACAGGCTCGCGGGCTGCCTTCATCAAGGCCGCGGCCTACGCCGACCTCCAGGCACGTGTCCGCATGGACGCCTCCATCATCAGCCTGTCGCCCCCCCAGTTTGTGCTCAAGGAGCGTACGCAAGAGGTACATGGTCCTCTGCTTCGCCCCTGGCTGCCTTTAATGCTAACTGTAGTTTGTTCTTTTCTATTTAAGTGTTTTCTTAAAGACTCCAGTGTCAGAGGTTCAGAATTATATGATGGAGGCGTGATACGAGAGTGGAACTGCTGACTTTTATATCATTAGGTAATGGTTATGGTTTGTAGCTGGAATAAAGCAGTGAGTCCACATAAAAAGCTGTGAAGACTCTGGAGTTGGTCCTCATGCAGTAATCAGCAAAGGAACTATAGACCATAGACCTGCTGTGCTGATGCCGGGCTGAGCCTGGCCTGCACTGATTGGGCATCTGTGCAGGTGGTGACCATCCTGCTGAAGGCCACGCCCAGGGAGCACAGTCTCTGCCAGTCTGCTGCTGCCCTGCTGGCCACAGTCTGCTTCTTCTGTGGGGACGAGGTCTCACGCCAGCAGTACAGAAGGTACGATCCAGGGAAGATGCTTGCCCGGGTTCTCGTTGGTGAGGACAGCCTCTGGCTGCTGGGTCCAGGACTCCAGTGTGAATTCTAGATGTGATCGGTCCTTTTTATAATTCCGTCATGATTTTCTGTGATTATGCATGTCTATTCTCGCCTTGGCGTCCTTCCCCCAGGCTTCTGCGCAGCAGACCTGACGCGGGCCGCAAGTTGCTGTCTGACAGCGGCCTCTTGAAAGACCTGAGCTTTGACGAGCCGTTCCTCGGTGAAGAGCAGGTGCTGGAGGGTAAGGCGCCGTGCCGCGCAGTGAAGGTGGGAGCGTTAGCTCCCAGGCGTCTGCCTCGTTTACTCCATGTGATGGATCATTTTAAGATTTGTGAGTTTTCCGGTCCGTTTTTGTGTCTGCAGCGTATGACCTTCCGCAGAGGCCCAACGAGGCACAGCTCTTCTACAGCAACATTAATAAAGTGGTTCTGTCTGTGCTGGGTACCGTCGAGGTCTCCGATTCCGGGGAAAGCGACTGTGTCGAGTCCCGGCACCCCTCCCCTCGACGTGGCTCGGAGTCTGACAGGTAGCCTCTGGATTTCTATGCCTGATTCCGCTGACATTCTATACTTACTACTTTCTGGTCCTTTGGAAGATCTTCCAGCTTAGGGCATGGTGATATTTAACACTAATGCGTATGAGTGCCACACTCATTGCACTTTCATTGACTTCCTCTTTGCAGTCGGTTGTGTATTTTCAGCTGTAGATGAGTCCTGTCTTGTATTATTTTCACCTGTATCCGGTAATGTTGTTTTTTTTTTTATTATAAGGAACATACTTAAAACCCAAATCGACTGATTGTCTGTCCACCCTACAGTGGCTTTGGAAACTCAGACCGTCACATCAGCAATGTCTCCCTGGATGTCCTGCCTGTGAAGGGCCCCCAGGGGCCGCCACTGGCCCTCAGTGTCGCCGATTCGGCCCCGAATCAGCCGGCTGAGCCCCGGGTGTCCTGGAGCATCCAGCCAGAGCAGCTGGTCCTCACCATCCCCAACATCAGTGGGTCTTCCTGTTTGAGCTCTACACTGTGGTGTCTGGGCTGGGTTCGAAGATAAGGCGCTATGTTAGCATTACTTGGGAGGTCACTGCCTTAAAATATTCTGGTCGTTCTGGGTCAGAGTGTGTCTGCGCAGTGGTATTTGTAATGCAAAAACACTGAGCTATCTTCTGCCTGTGTGCAAAGACAGGGGCGGGACTTCTGCTGTGTGCCTTTTCTTTCATTGGTTTAAAGCTTTTGACTGACATCGCCCCTCTTTGTGGCAGATGGTGCAGCTGACACGAGGCATGTGAGGATCCAGAACCACTCCCCCAGAGAGTTGCGTTTTGAGTTGTCCTGGCCTGCCCACTGTCTGACTGTCACCCCCCAGCATGGGGTCGTCGAACCCAAGTACGCACCTACTCTCCTGGACCTGTGTGACCCAGCTTTGAACCTGGGGCAGATAGGCCCATAGCGATCCTGGGTCGAATTTCCTGATAAGTTCAGATGTAGTTCCCAGAGGATTGAACAATCACTCTTCACACAGGAGTCACCTACAGATCCTGATCAGCCCCAACCTGTCTTTGGCCACCAAGTCTGCCATGCTGCCCTGGACTGGACAGATCTATGTCCAGTGTGGTGACCAGCAGAAGGTGGACATGCCAATTTAGTTATCTTCCTTAGTTATGTGAATAATTTCAGTTGCTTTGTGCTGCATGTTCTCGTGAAAGTGCCTTGTGCTAATATAGTGCTTGTGAATCTTGGATATATTTTTTTTAATGTTTATGTAGTCCAGTGCTAGACAAAAGCTCTAAGTGTTTTTGGGGGTGTTAAAAATGTAGTTTTCCTGTAAGCATTGTGTGCAAATCTGTGCAAGCTTAATCTTCACAGATTTCCTCTTTCTCTGTTCCTACCTCCACCTCCCCCCCTTTAGTTTATCAAAGTTCAGATCCGTCAGGACCTGGCCCTGGATGTGTCTGCAGGCGTCACCTCGCCCAAACCTCTGTCTGCCTTGGTCCCGCAGGCAGAAACCCCTGCCGCCCCGGGGGGCCATTCCCCTGAGACACTCCTGCGCTCCCAGGTGGTGATTAAGAGCCGCACCCTGGTGTTCCCAGCAACGCCGTCCGGGGGGAGCTCAGGTGAGGGCCCTGGCTGGGGCGGTGCTTTTCCAGGCATGACCCATCTGAAGATGCGGATGGTGGCTGTAAGCTGTTAGAGCTGCTCTTGTCTGATTGGCTATGGCCAGTGTACAGGGCAGAGGTGGGTTGTTCAGGTCTGGAGTAAAAGTCCAGACCAAGATTCCAGTTACGTACTCTGATTGTGACTCTTTATGCTTCACTGGTTGGTTGAAACAAAATCTTGGTCTGGACTTGTACTCTCCGGACCTGAATTACCCACCTCTGGTACATGGTCATCCTCGTTGCTTGTGTTCTCGCAGAATCCTTCCTGGAGATGGAGAACACTGGCGATGAAGTCCGGTGGTACCTGTCGTCATTCGCCCCACCGTACGTGAAGGTGCGTTCAGAGTGATGCCCGTGAGCCACGGAATGCAGTGTTACCATTGCGTCCTGGCTCACAGCGTGCTACTTTGTTCTGATCCGGTCTGTCATGAGCTTAGGCGCGAACTCAGGTCACCAGGGGCTCAGGCTCAGAGTGGCACAAGCAGGTTAAAACCAATTGTAGATATGAAGATTCAGCCAGAGTAATCAGGGTTGATATCCCAGGTGTGCGGAGTACAACCAACTCAATCCGGGAACGGGGCGTTTTGGAGAGCGTACTGAACCGTGACACTGCCCCCCCACTCCGTGTCTCTTCCTCCAGGATGTGGACAGCAGTGGGGATGTGTACAGGGCCACCTACACGGCCTTCAGGTGCTCTCGCGTCTCAGGAATTCTGGGAGTGCGGGAGAAGATGAAGGTGAGGCTGCCTCGAGATGCAGGGCTCCACGTCAAGTCAAAGTACCTTTGTCAACTTCAGACATAGACAGAAAAATTGCTTAAAAATGTACAATTGTGCACATGTGCAATGAAATTAAATAAACAGGAAAATGCAAAAAAGGAATTTGGATCATTAGTAATCCTGAGGCCTGGGGATGGGAGGCCAGCTTCCAGTGTCACTGACTTCCCCATTACGTAGGGAACATAAATAAACTGAAAACATAATTGTAAATGTCACTTTTTAATTCTCCTCACACATGTACCACATAATTCAGATAAAGCTTGATATTTGCCTGTTTCTCTGTCTGTCTTCTCAGGTGCCCATCACCTTCCTGCCACGTGATGGTGGTGATTACGCCCAGTTCTGGGACTTGGAGTGCCACCCAGTGGCCGAGCCCCAAAAGAAGAGCAGGATTCGATTCCAGCTCTGTGGGACGGTAGGTTTGGCTTTTTTAGGGCAGAGGGACACTGATCGATCACTAACCCTTTCTGAGGAGAGTTATCAGATTCTGGAGCAGGATCCACAAAGGAGGTTTATGTTTATAAATCTTAATCCTTTGAATTGACTCTACTGATACTTTTACACAAGCGAGTGAGACATGTTTGAGAAGGACTGTAAGACTTTGGTCCATGATCGTGTCCTGGGGTCAGAGGTGCTACTGCTGAACGTCGAGCCCAGGGCGCACAGAAAAACAGTCAGATCTGTCAATGAGTCCGGCTCCTAGAGGATACTTGTTCAAACTCTGTTCTTCTTAAGGGCGTGAAGGCTGGAGCGACCGTCAGTGCGAGCGCCAACTCCCTGGTGCGGACAGAGGCCACCGTGAAGAGCAGAAAGAAGCCGGAAAGGTCTGTGATCAGGACTGGCTAAGAGAGAGAGAGCTGTGATTGCTCACAGCCTCCAGTGTAGGTGTCACACCCGCGGTGTGAACTGACTTTTAGTTTACGTAAGACGATGGAGCCACAGGCTCTGTAATCTTGGCTCCTGTAGAAGAAGCCGGTTACTGTCAACGTGCAAGGCTGTCTGACCTGGTTTACTGATACCGTGTGGGGATTGGGTAATGGCTTCCACAGCTGTGTGGGGACTTTGAGAAATTAAATGTAGGTGTGGTGAGGCTCTTAGGTGGGAACTTTAAGGTTTTTGTTTTGTGCCACACACATATACACACCCTAAATGCTTCATTAGTAGGGTTCTGAGCATGCAAGAAGTTCAACATGGTCTGTACACTATTCCTCCCTGTGAACTAGTGTGTGGTGCTGGATATTTCCATTCAGGGGGATCACAATCTGGACAGTATTTTCTAGATTTTCCACCCCACATCAGTATCCTGCTGATTCATGTACTTGCCTTACCCCCTTGATTTTCAGTGAGACCATTAAAAACTGCCCCCCATTGGAGAATTACTCACCCGCCCCAACCCCCAAATGTTGGCGCTCTCTTGTCCTGTACGTCATTGCTTTGCGTGGGTTGGATTATGAGCAAAAGCATGAATTTGTCAACCTGGGAAGACAGTCTTTCCCGTCTTCCTGCGGGATGTGATGTGACGTTTATGCAACACATTCAAAACCCCAAATGCCCCCCCCCCATTCTGAAATGGGGGAGTGGGCTAACACTTAGTGATACGTTAAAATGGCTTAACCTCTGCTGATGTTGTGGCGTCATCCACTGAGTCGCCGATGGCTTTGCTTCCTCTGTGACCATCTGAGGTGGGCGTTTTGAAATGCTGCGTGTTCTTCCAGCCAGGAGGAGATGCAGCGGAGGGGTGTTTATGCACCCCAGGACCTGTATACCTTCCCTCAGACGCGGGTGGGCGAGTCCAGCACCTTGAAGGTCCACGTGCGCAACAACTCCTTTGACACTCACGAGGTATGTGACATGACCCAGAGGATGCTGGGAGGTGGGAGGAGCCTGCAGAAGAAGGAAATGTAGATTAAACTAAGCATGGGGAAATAGCCTGTCATGCAGGGCTCATGGAACACAGCTAGATGTTTTAGTTGGCTAAGAAAGGACAGATGTTCACCATTCGGTTGACTGAAATAGACTGGGTTCAGAAACTCATCCATCAACTTTGACTTGAGTAAAGGTCTGTCCGTGGACTTTAGTCATGTTTGGATATTAGGATGTGAGTCAAGGTATCAATAGCTAACAGATCCATGTTGATGCATCTCAGAAGAGCTGCTTTAGTGCTTAACTTTATTAGTCTGGCAAGTGCTGCCATCCTCCTCTGAAGAAGTGGTCTTTGGACCAGCCATCATCCCCAAGAAAAATGTCCAGATAGTAGTGACAGGACTAGCAAGTTTATTTTGAAGCTCTACAAACCTCAAGCTGAAATGTAAAACTGTCTTGTGATGTTGAATTCATGCACAGAAAGTTGTATGGGACCATATTTTGAAGGAGCCCCCCCCATATCAAAGTGCACCGTGAAGGAGTTTAGTTAACGTTAAATTCCTATTCCCAGAAAAAGATCCCTTGCAGTCTTTGTTGCCTTCAAAATCTGGTCCCTCCTTGCCTTGGTTTGTGTGGCTCTCTGACGCATGAAGGTACGCTGTGTCTGCCCCGATTGCTCTGCATGGATTTGATGTTGAGCTTCTCTAATTGACTTGCAGCTGAAATTCGTAAGCCCTAAAGAGCCCTTCCACATCAAGCATTGCAAATACTCTCTCAGGTGAGTGGCCCCTCTTCGGGATAATCTCTCAGATTTTCTGGGTAACTGAAGGTTAGCACCATAATCTGGTTGGGGGTGTTTGGCAGCAGAAGACTGAGATCAAGAGGATATTCCTGCCACTGGGGCTTGGGAGGGGCCTCTGGTTTTTCAAGGTGCCAAATTGCAGGTAGTGTGGTGGCTGGTGTGTGACAGGAAGTCCTGTATACCCTGTCGTTTAGGCTTGGTCACACTTCAGTTTGCACGCATGGCGTGGTCACTGACGGGCATCCCTGCAGTTGCACAGCTGAATATGCTAACTCTCCTCCTGCAGTCTCGCATTGACAACTACTATCCAGACTACAGTGATTCCTAATGTGTTTTCAGCTGCCGATCTGCAACTAAACCAGGGTTGTGTGCTCTTAACGTGGCATGGACTGATTCGTTATCTGTTGGCAGGATTAAACATCAGCATCAACTGCAGAATCAATGTCCCTTTTGGGAATTAATGTTTTACATACTTCATAATTTAGAGGGAATCCGCAGGGTTGAAACGTGACAGCTGGTGTTTGTGCAGTAAATTGCCGAGTGTTAATATCCCCTTCCCCCCAGGTCCCAGCACTACATCAACCTGCCTGTCCAGTTCAGGCCCACGTCAGCAGGCAGGAGTTCCGGCTTGCTGCTCATCCAGACTGGCTCAAGCGGCAGCCTCACCATTCAGCTGACTGGTGATGCTGTACCCTGAGCAACCACCCTCTTCAGGGAGTCTTCAGAAGTGCAGTGTACTGGTATGGCTGTGTTGGGGCAACCCGGTCAGCTCCCAGAAAAGGGTCCCTCCTTCCTGGCTTTCTGTAGCAGACTGACACTCAATTTTTTTTAATCTTTCCCATAGGTGAATCAACAGGCTTTTTGTCAGATCGACACTCCACGCCCCTTTACCTGCTGTTTGGATGATAGCCCTGTGCCACAGTCAAAATTGTATGGTGCCTAATGCTGCTTAATGATATGAGATGGGTATAGTGGCCTGTGGGTGGGCTCACTGTCCCTTTACCTCACTTTGTGTGATTTAACCCCATGAAAACTAGTGGAAAGGGCTGGTAGCTGATTGACAGTGCATGATGATTCCGCCCACAGCAGGTCTGAATGTTATGTTTTTCTCACCATCAGTATCTGAGTGTCTCTAACTAGACCAGCCAGAGCTGCCTCTAAACACTAAGAGATGTTTCACTCTAATACATTTTTAACAAGTTATCTGTCCAGATATACTTAGCTTTTGATCAGGAAAGCCCCTTGACACCATTAGCGAGCCAATTAATCAGTGTTTAGATGGTCACCCAGAGGTGTTTCTGGGAGCTTGTGAGACTGGGTTGTTTTGTCATGTTGGAACTGTTACCATGACACCCGTATCTTCTGCCGAACAGTCTTGTTTGAGTCAATCAAGGACCTTTTAAAGAAATGTGGCACAACCCCCTGTCCCCCCCACACACACTTTACCTTTGCCAATTTCACATTGTAATTGTCTTTTTGCAGTTTTCAATATTTTAGAAGTTTGTACAGATGGCCTCGAATCTGCCAGTCAGAAAATGTTATATTCATTGAACCAGTATTTTTTTTTTTTGTATCCTTTTAGTTTTGCCAAAAAAATGCAGCTGTGCCATTCTGTTAAATATTTCAGAACTTTTGCTTGATGTATCTTACAGATGTATTTATTTTTAAATAACGTACTTGGTAAAATAAATGATTTACATTGACTATCACCTATTCAGTTTATGATGTAAACCTTTTATAAAAACTCCTACAGGGTATAAGGAACAATGAGTATTAAATTATTATAAAACAAATGGATCACGGCCCCTTTCCCAGAACACCAGTCGTTCTGGGACAGTGCAGCGATATAAACAGATTCTCCATATTGATGTATAATCCATCCATCTTCGTGCCGCTCCTCTGCCTGAGGGTTGTGTGGAACGGAAAATCATTATAAAATACGAGTATGCGTCCGCGGAAGTAGTCGGGCGATCCCTGCTGCGTGGTGTTTATGTCCGGCCTCTCAGGAGCGAGACAGCTGGACACACATGGGCTGGGCTCCGAAGGCGCGGTACACAACACGGCCTGTGTGCTCGGTGCTCCCGGCGCCACGGAAGTGAGCCTGTGCACCCGGAGCGCTCGGGACCCGACACCAGCAGATTGCCGGGAACAGTCAGCTTCGCAGCCGCAGAGACGGTGCCCAGGGAGCATATGGTGTCCTAATTACCCACCTGAAGGGCCCCCGGCCATGTCTGAGTTGGACAGAGCCGCCCCGCCTACTTTCCCAAAGGGGCAGAGCTCCCTCCCCCCGAGGTTATTATGTTAGGATTACGTTATAAGGCCTCCCCAGGGCACCTGTGAGCACATGGTACTTTATCAGATTGATTGAACCGCCCCAGTTTATCAACAGACCACCATCCCCGAGGGTGAGGGGTTTATTCAATTAAACTCACACCAGGAGACTCGGTCATAGCTACAGTAATTTTTTTTTTTTTAGGAATTTTAGGCTCATTTATTGTACATACAACTTATTATATATAAACAGTATGTATTTTCTCTTTGCTATATATGTATATTTATCTTAAATTTTTAATGTTTTAGGTCAGTTTCTTTTGAAGTTTATTTCCTTTCCACTTGATGCGTGTTCCGTTCTGTTTCATGTAAATTTCATGCATCGAATTACACGCTAAACAATATTTTGCTTAAAGAGCAGTGGATCATTTTTCCTAACCTTTTCAGATTTTACATGTAACTTAAATGTGCTCCTGTAACATTAAAATCAACAATCGGGCAATTTGTAAACTGATTAGCCACATTCAAATTTAACTGTCATTTTCTGACTTACCATGCAACACGGAAAATTCCAGCCTTTTGCTGGAATTCTCTATCCGATTTACAATCGTACATATATTCTGGCGTTTTAAAAGAAGACAGGCTTTTTACGCGTCCATTAATGTTAAAGAATAAAGTTTAGCCTGGATGTGGTCCTAGTTTTTCCTCAAGTGATGGAAATGAAAGTCATGGAAAGCGCAAGCAACACTTCTCCACTAGAGGGAGTGTTTGTTAACTGAGAATTCGAAGATTAAAATAAACAGCTTTCTGTACACGGCATAATTAATTGAGACAAGATACTACTATAACATTACATATATACACACACATACATGCATACTTACACACCCCAGTACAAAGACTTGTTTATCGATAATTAACAGCAACAAGCTTACAGACCTTGTCTCACAGGACCATTCATTTTCTATACCGCTCCTTTACGGGGTCGCGGGGGTCTAGAGCCTATCCCGGAGACAATGGCCGCGTGGCCAACCATCGTAGGGCGCACACACCATTCACACCTACGGACTAGTTATTTTACCATTTTTTTGAGCATGGGGGCGGGGCATAGAACCGCGACGAAGAGAATGCAAATTCCATACACGGAGCCGAGGCGGGGAATCGAACCCATGTGGGGCGACCGTGCCCCCCCGAACATTAGGTGCCATTGCTTTTCTTTCTTCGAAAATCAAAATGTATACACCTGAATATTTCACCCATCAAATGAAATTACCTTGTTGAAATATACTACAGCAGGCTCTTCACTGTATCTTAAAGCTTTAGCCTTGAGGTCAGTCCATGTCCTCAATTATTACACCCCCTTCTGCCTTGATTATTATACCGCAAACAATAAGTAGAAACCTCTTATATAGAAGCATATACGGTGTTATGAACTAAATTCCCATATTTCATTGCATTAGGCCAGTATATACAGCTGACTACATTTACAACTCAGTGGGGTTGCCAGCTTTTGTGGTCGTTACGTTAGTACTCCTACTCTGCAGATGTCGCTACAGCTTTTTGGAAATTAGGCGCATGGATGTACGGGGGAGGGGGGGATACACAGAGCAGTGGAGCGCCACTGACTGACTCGCAGTCTTCGGGAGCGATCGCGGCGCCCAGTCTCCGGCAGCCAGCTTCGGACCAGACGCACCGGACAGCCGCAGGGAGGGATCGCCCGTCAGCCTGGAACAGACGCGCTCAGTGGGAAGGCGCACGACCGGAGGTAACGCGGCGCTTCCACTGGCAGCACCGGTAACCCTTAAAGAGAAGCGCCCCGGCGGACGTTGCAGACTGCGGGGGTATTTCTGAGCGCTTTGCACGAATGGGCTTAGTTAGACAGGGCTAATACGGCGCATTGAAGGAGCGGTGTGAGTTGCAGGGAGTTATTGCGGGCTGTACAAGTTTAAGATCCACAGTCCTTAAAGGGGCCGCATTTAAACCTTCACAAAATCTGGAAGTGGAGATTGTTTGCCGTGAATTTATTTAACATCCTCATGATATATCCTTATGCGTATTTATTAATAAGCCCCGAGGGTCCCGTTATGTTGCACACATCACATCAGCGTATAATTCGCCGCGATCTGTCGGCGTTTTTCGTCCATGTTTATTCTGCATGCCAGGCAGCGCTGGCACGCCGATGCTGCGCTTATTTCCGATGCTGTGCGTTTAAATGCTGTCTCTGAATTAAATTATCGGGTAATCTGAGTCTGCCCAGCACGCACGATCCAGTCGGCTGCGGGCGCTTGAAACGGATCCATATTTTAAGACGCACACGGCTGTGCGCATCTCCCGTCTGGATTGGTTTATGGCGTATTATTGCGGCCAGTTATCTGTCCCTGCAAACTTTTAGGTTTAGTTATCTGTTACTAGTTGCCCTTGTTTATTGCACGAGCCAACCCGTTAAATCGCCTTTTCCAGCTCGTACAGTTAATGTGACGTTTGTGTTTACATAACTGCCATTAATATCTAGTTGTTTTTTTAACTATGTGTTACGGAGTAAAATAACAGGGAAAAGGGGGGAGCTCTGGGTTTTGTTTTTCATGATTATTTAATCTTTATTATGGTGCGTATTAGTTGTCAGTAATATTCAGTAATAGTCTCGTTAACATCACGCGTGTTGGTCTCGTTGTCAGATTTGAGACGTATACATTTTCTCATTTAATCGGGTTTTTTTTTAATACATTTATGCATGTGAATCCGACTCTTTGGTTGCGTGACAGTTTTGCCAGATTTATGTTTTATTATGCACTGTAGATGTGGTAAAGTAGGCGGATATCTGCTTGATACCGAGGGGATGTTATTCAAAACGAAAAGACGAACAAAATCACGCAGCGTGTGTGTCTTTTGGAGCACGCCGGTTTCATTACAGTAAATGTTGACTAGCGAGGATG
Source organism: Mormyrus iriodes (assembly GCA_011763525.2). Lineage (NCBI taxonomy): Eukaryota > Metazoa > Chordata > Actinopteri > Osteoglossiformes > Mormyridae > Mormyrus > Mormyrus iriodes. The sequence goes on from JAAGVU020000129.1 coordinate 10,727,194, forward strand.
TGCTTGGGTGTATCTGAGGGGACGCAGCGGCTTCCTGCCCTGCTGCAGCATCCACTGTTTTTTTATTATCGGTTTTGAAAGGCGGTTGTGTATTTTTTATATTTTTTTGCATTAATTCTTCGTGCATGTAGCATGTAGCGATGCATAGAATGATACTGCTGGGTGATATGCAACTTATTCCCGGCCACTGAGTCTGTTTTGAAGCTCCGATAAGTCACACTGGACAGTAACTGGATCCCAGTCGGCTTCCTGACTTACTGTACGCAAATGTCCCTACGGCAGATGGCATCTCTGTATCATCACTGAGTAAAACTGCTCGTAAAACAGCCGTTTTTTAACTATCGGTGTCTGAAAACTTTTTGGTCCTGCGGTTAAGTTCATATAGAGGCTGCTGGTGCGCCGGAGGGTTGAGTTTCGTCAGCAGATTAAAAGCCTTTCCTGGAATATGCGCTGCCCGGTACATGGGCCACACCCATGCTTAAAGCTCTACATTTCCCAGCCGGTCTTTATATTGTCTGTTGGTGCAGTATATGTTATTGTTGGAATAAAAGAAAATGCGAATTTAAAAGACATAAATACGGTGGGAGTAGTCGGAGATTAAATCAAGCTGAGCAGTACAAAAAAGGTGGGGTAAACATTTAGTGAAAGTAGGACGTGGGATCCTCAGCTGTTCGCGTTGGAGCTCTTAAGTGGCATCTGCTTCCAGCGTGGACGTTAAAATTAGAGCCCTGTGGCCTGACATTGGCGAGGACCCTGCGCATCCATAATTGAAGCCCTTTCTGTCACAATTGAAGCTCCTGAACTCTCATGGTTCTCTCAGCCTGCCCCTCCCTGGCTACTCATAATTAATGCATCTAAGGGTGGTTTGGTGGGGGCAGCTGGTACTGTCTCCTTAGCTAGCATGTCTACTCTCTCAGCTGCTGTGACTGGCCATTTCCTTCATTCGTTTGGGGGGGCGGCTTAAGTACTCAGTTGTAAAGTTCTCAGTTTTCCTGGCTTTGAACATCATGCATTATGTTTGTGGAGGGGAACAGGGAAAGTGCAAGTTGGTGTATTACATATATACCCCTATTTGTTGCATCTGCAGTTTACATTGAATGATGCAATTGTCATAGGGTGAGATTTGTGCCAAAAGTATTATGGGTCCACTGAATGTTCTGGAACATGCCAAGAAGTATTATTTTGTTGATGCATTAGTAAGTTTCAGGGCATGATTTTTGCTGCCTGGATGCAGCTACCTGAAGATTTATTAGGTGGAACGGCATTTTTGTGTGATGGTTTTCGGTGTCATCTTGTACTGGAATGGGAAGAAGAGCAATATCCTTTTGTCCCTCGCTATGGTTGACCATGGTCCAGTAGCAGATAATTCCCCAAATGAATAGTGTCTTAAAAGGGCCTGGATGGGTATGTCTAAACAAATTTGTCCCCCATCTCCCTAAGCCTCCATCTTTTCTTTGTCTCCCAAGGAAGACGATGTAGGTGCCCTCGTTCCCCCTTTCATCATTGTGTGAAATGATACTCACAGGTGAAACTGTATCTTTGATGCTGCCATTTGGGGGTGGGAGGGGGCACGTTTGGCTTGGCATTTTTTGGCTGCAGAGGTCTCGGGCAAATGAGATGCAGACCACAAGAAGTCTCTTGTTCCGCTTGGCTGACACTGGTGGGGGTACTACGTCATGCTGGCTGTCCCCCAACCC
>JAAGVU020000129.1:10735847-10755534 GCA_011763525.2 Mormyrus iriodes
CCCCTATTCTCGCAGGTTTTTTCACACATCTTTTGTATGTAGCGAAACCTGCAAATTTCTCTCCCAATTCCCAGGGTGTTAAAAAGGGGGGGGGGGTATTTGGCTGATCTGAAAATGTCCGTTGGGGTCTGTCTGGAAGTCATCCGGATGTGCGTTGGTTCTCGGCCCCCTTGTGTGGTGCGTTACGGTGCATCTCGTCGCTGGTTGTTTGTCTGCCGGCTCCGTAGCGACCGTTGCTACGTGCTCCATTTGTCCCGTTCCACAGTGAAGGCGTCACGGGAATGATACCCAGTGTATCAGGATGTACCCTATACGGGGGGGGATGGGATGCCAGGTGGTTGGGTGGATGTGGACTCCCCCGCCATGCTTTTACTGGCACGTAACCAAGCTGCTCCTTGATGATCGTTTGGGGGGGGGCACGGGGCACGGTTGGGCCCGGAAGCATTGGGGGGATGGAACGAGCCTTCCGGACCTGTCCACTCCTCTCCTTGCCCTGCCCCCTCCCTCGGCCCCTTTGTTCCCCTCTCTGGTCTGTCAGTCACATGGGTCTCTTGGCCCCACCTTCCCCCCCAAAGCTTGGGCCTCACTGGGGATGTTTTGTTTATTTGGTTGAGTGCGCACAGTGTATTTCAAAATATTGCTCACAATTTCCATTCATCCACCCATAATAATACATTTTTTGCAGAGGAAAGTTTGTATATGGATTTGGGATTTTTGCCGCTTTTTGCTGCTCTTTACTGCTCTGTTCCCATCATTCCAGGCCAGGGGGATTCTCCGGTTTGAAGCATTTAGCTCTGATAAAAGGTTCACCTCTCACAAAGAGTCATGTGAGCAGAGGTACCGGTCAGTTTCGAACGAGGCAGACTCGCTTCCTGGCTCTGGGTGTTTCCGAGACTGGGGTGGAGTGGCAGACCTGTTTGGTGGGATTTGAGGGCTGGCTTTGGGTTTGAATTTGACCTGAAGACAAGAAAGGGGACTGTGCTGTGGGAGTTTTCATTATAGCGCTTGTTTGGGGGGTGGGTGGGGGGGGGGGGGCATGGTTGGGTCATGACACCTGAGTGACACTGGTAATTTCCTCTACACGGCTGGGGCTTTGGGGTCACACCCTCTGACCTCAGGGTGTGACCTCTGGGCTGGGTGGGTAGAAGCTCAGATCGGCCGCAGTGAGAAATGGGACATGCTTTGGGGCATCTGGTGAATATCCCAGCGGCGAGGGCAACAGACAGAGTCTTTGTGCTGCGTGTTCTGTCTGTCAGAGCGAGAGATGGAGAGGTGGTCTTGTGGGACGTGTGAGGGGGCCAGTAAATCAGGCAATCCCTCCCCCCCCCACACACACACACACACACACACACACACACACACACGCATGTGTACTGGAGATGATGATGATGATGATGACGACGTTGAAGAAGGGTTCTGCTTCTGTGGCTTAAATAATATTGTGTATTGTGTAAAAAATGTATTTCCACCTGGCCCCTTAACAGTGCCCACCCCCCCAGCCACATCCGCGACGTCTGTTGGGCTGCTGTCCCGCACTGTCTGGGTGGAAATGCGATCCCGGGCGGTCCGGGCGACAGCGGGGGAGGTGGGGGGGGGGCTCGTTAAATCAGCCCCGTGCCGGCAGAGGCATCGCAACGCTCAAGTGACTCACTCAGACGGGCCCAATCAATCGTGTGGCCCAGACAGGCGGGGGGTGGGGCGGGGGCACGTTCGACACTGGGGGGGATCTGTGTGCCCATTCCTCAGTGAAAGTGAAATCCAGCCGGAGCAGGGCGTCCCCTTCCTGCATTGTGACCTCCACGTCTTGGTCTCCCCCCGTGCGTGCGTGCGTGCGTGCGTGCGAGAGAGAGACAGACAGACAGACTGCAGAACTCTGCTTCTGTCTGAAACTAGGCCCATATTTTGCCTGTTTGTTCCTGCATGTGTCTGGAAAACCTTGTAAATCAGTGTATATGACAGCGTACAGAATCATACTCAGGTGACTGTGTGTGTGTGTGTGTGTGTGTGTGTGTGTGTGAGAGAGAGAGAGAACACAGGCAAGTCCAACAAGCGCACACCCACCTGTCCCAGAGCACTGCTCTGTATTGCCGGAGAGGCAGTAGAGCATGTCTTGGGTATGGGCCCTTGTGTGGGAGCTATTCCTCTACTGGGCTGGTGGGGGGGATCTCATCTGATCAGAATAGCTAGGGTGGGGTAGGGTTTTGAACAGGGGGATAGTGTAGGCCATACCCTGTGCCGTTTACCCGGCTCCTTCGTGCCGGTTTACCGCCTCTTTTGTTGTCGGGCTGAAATGAAAAGCCGGCGAGCAGGTTTGGATAACAGCGCATGTAGATTAGGTAACGGGAAGCCGGCTGCTTCACCATCACACAAAGCCAGGGTTTCCCCAGCCAGTGTTCCCAAGTCCTCCAGGCTCCAGGTGAGCATAATTCCGGCGTCGTCACCATGTTCCAGGCCCATTACACATCTCCTGCATCCGACACCCATTTCTCTCCTTAGTTTCGAATTAGCGGCAGAGCTTTATGATTTTTCTTCACCAAATGCACATGATATTTTTTACATATGAGTGCCTCGTGCCTTGATTTCAGTATTTGCAATCGTCATAATCAGTTTAAATTAACATTTGAGTTCATAACTGACAAATGGCATAAAGGAGAGCCTGAGTCTTCTCCTTACTTTTTCTCCCAGTGGCAATCTGCACTTTGTTATGCACGGAGTGGAGAAGTTGTTAGCTCGTTGATCAATGTCAGAATTACAGCGTAGCCCCAAGGTTCGCGTCACACCGAACACACTGCTGTAAGGCACTCTAGCTAATTAAAATGTGCAGCACAGGATGGGGAGGGACGTCTCCCCCCAGTTGTGAAAAACTGAATCCTGGGAGCTATGGGCTGGCCTGCCAAGGACCTGTGTGCAATGCCTTGTGTGGTTATTATTAAGTTTGGGAGAGGGGTGGTCTGCCATGCTGGTCTTGGGGAAAATAGGTCTTGCCCACTGGTCAATCAGCTATGTCCCTTCTGCTGTAAAACAGTTTGAACTAGAGACACTCACTGTGTCCTATTTACAGGTGTGTGTGGTCAGGCTACCCAGTCGGTTGTATAGGTGTCTGCTTACATAAAATGCTTTATTATGTCTCGCACACATTTTTAATATAAATATCTCAGTTGTTATGTGGAGTGTTGATTTATTCACTTGATTCCGTATTTTTCTTTCCCAACTCTTTTGAAGTATTTTTTTTATTTTATTATTATGTTTTTTTGCACATTCTAAGTGTGCTGTCCCATAATGTAGAAGACATATCTTAAGATAATCGATGAGTTGTCAACTCTGTTTATTTGGGGCCTGAATCTTAAGCTTGATCCCCCTCAAGTTTGTTTCAGACGGGGCACGATGACACAACATGCACCTGGCCCGAGATCTGCGGCAGGAAGTCACAATTTAATTCAGAAAAATGCCTGCAGTGACTTGAAGGATTAGGGCTGGAGGTTGTGCGGGAAGCTGTTTTGAGAGTTTGGCGAAAATGCTCGTGTCGTGCCGCAGACGGAGGGCCATGGAGCGAGCAGTAATGTATTCCGCCGCCCGCCGCCGCATCCCTCCGCCTGGCGAGACAGCCCGATACATCATTCCGGATTTCGCCTTGAGACGTCTTCCTCCTTCGCCCGCCGGCGGATTCTGAGTAACGGAGAGTCTGTTTCGCACCAAAGTTTGCCCCGGAGATGTGAACGTCAGAAAGCTTTTCAGCGTGTGAAGACTCATCTGTCATTATTTTGACTACGTGGCCCAGTATGAGATGTTGGTTTGTCATCTAATGGAGGGGGGGGGGGGTTCCTTGGAGCTGAATGTCTGTTTATTAAGCAGATGTTGCAGTCTGCGGGCCCTGAATGTTCTCTCCGTCTGCTCAGGATCTATGGGATGAGACACCTGTAAATGCTGGCCAAAGGCGTGTTCATAGCCACCATGGCCTGTATTTGCGTCAACCAGGATTAGCTGTCTGTTAATCTACGATTGAGGGTGGAAGGCAGTTGCTGATCAGTTTATGTGCCATTTTACAGCATGTGGTGGCCTCAAAAAGAAAGTAAATATCACTGAGATCAAAACAGACACTTTGACCATTGATCAGTTGACCAGTAACTAAAGGTTTTTAAAATTCCTCTCAAATATATTTCTGTTCATCCATAGATCTATATGCTGATCATTTATCCTGGTTTGGGGCGTGGGTATATGATATGATCACAATGCACAAGCGGCAGTTTTTTTTTTTTTAATGAACCATCCTTGCTTGAAATGCCTATATTGTTCAGGGTCATAGGGGACCCGGAGTCTCTACCAGACACTACAGGGCAAAAGACACCCTGGATGGGATGCCAACCTATTGGAATACACATACAAGCGGTCACACTTTAGAGAGATACCACTTAGGCTGACTGCATGTTTTTGGACTCCAGGAGGAAACCAGAGCACGCAGAAGAAAGGCATACAACTCGGAGAGAACTTTCGAACTCCGCACACACACAGCGGGGGTGAGATTCGAACCCCCGCCCATGGAGGTGTGAGGCAGTAGTGCTACCCACCGAGACACCGTTGTGCACCATTACTTATCTATTATTTATTTACTTACAGTCAATGTTCCTGCTCCATACTCAAAGGTGCACTAAAATACACCCCCGCCTGGTACGTGTGTGTCTCCCAGGGCTGGGATGGGGACAGCCTATACTCTCCCGTTCGAGTGATGACAGTATTGTTCAGGAGAAGCAGTTGTCGTGGAAAAACTATTTATTTCCAACAATTGTTTGGACAGTACACTGCTGGCTCACCAAGGTTCTTTTGTGACAGATACGAGACGTGTGGGTGCGAAAATTACGTCTTTCTCTTATCCGGTTTGAATCCCCCCCCCTCCAGTGTATGGGGTGTTCCCACAAAGCCTGACCAAAGGGTCATTCTCGGACAGCCGTTAGCTGGCGATGTCCGGCAACGTGTAGTGACCGAGAGTGGTGCTGTGGGGGAGGGGCCAGGCGGCGTGAAATGCTGAACTTGCACCTTGGACATGCTGGTGCCTGTGTCAGCTTGGTTTTTGTTGTGTCCCCTAGCTTAGACGCCAATAAGCTCCCGTCAATCAAAGGCACTGAGTACGTTCCTGAGGAACCTGCCAAGTAGTTAGCGCAGACCGAATCACATTTTTGCCAATTTCCTAGTATAATTGTTTCATTTATTGTGGAACCGGTGTCTTTAAATAGCCCCCATTAAATGCACGGGTATACAATTGTAACTCAGACTGATACAGAACTCGAGTGCTTAGATTGTTTACTCCGAAAGCAGGGCACGATTCCGATTTAAATCAGGATAATGCTGCTTTTCAATCTTTCACCCTCAAGTGTCTCCCGTAATTAATTTTTACTGAACAATAAGTATAATAATTTATGTATGAGTGTATTGCATTCGCAAGTAAACAACATTCAAGTGATTTTACTGTTAAGCAACATTAAGCAGTGGAAAGTAGACAAATGGCTGATGGCTCTGAAATCCCATCATCGAAAACTAAAGTAAGAAAAAAAGGTGTGATTCTTATCTAATTGTCGATTTGTGCCGATAATGTCTGCTGTATGCCACTCGGCCTTCACGGTCATTAGTCAGAGACGTGCACGCTTTGATGAACTGGTGAAGACTAACCTGCTAAACCACGCCCAAGGTGTGTACATGAGAGGAGAACTTTGCCATACATATGTGTACCTTTGCTTTTTGCTAGTGATACTCCACAGGACATATCACAGAAATTGTTCATGATTGTGGAATGTTTGCTGGCGACCCCTAAACTTTCATGCACCCACACGCCCGCAGAGTCAAATGAAAACATGTGCCTGGTGTGTGTGTATGTGTGGGGGGGTGTTGTTATCTAAGCTTTCTGCACAGACCACAAAGCCACTATATCTTTCAGACTTTGTGTATTCAATACCTGACTGCTCCAGAATATTTGGTCTGAGAATTCATTTTCTTTCCACGTTCCTCCCTCTCTCTCTCTCTCCCTCTCTAGGGAGAGAGGCCGCTATGTTTCTTCTCGTCATGGCACTCTCCTTCAGATGAGATGGATTTTTCTTCTCCCCCCCCCTTTACATAAATATTTGTCCTCCTAGGTGCCTTGGCAGTACGGAGTGTACTTGTTAGGCTGCTCCTTGCTTGTGTGTGAGGGATCTTCCGTCCTGCCTGCTCGGTTCCTGCTGATCTTTTATAAGCACAGCTTGTGTGTCTCTGTGTATTTTTAAAACCACTGATTTGAAAAAAAAATCTATATTAATACAAATAAAAAGAATAAAAAGGGCCCTTTCCTGCAAACCTTTTATAATGAGTGTGTGCCACAGCGAGCCTCTTTTTTCGTTCTTCAGCTTTTTGCCTGTCTGTCGACTTGGAGCCACCCGACATGTGAAATGAGTCTCTCTTCCCGGCATCCCGTTTACCTGCCACACTGTGGAATCATCCCCCTCATCAATCCTCCTTTCTGCACCCCCCCCCCCAATCCTCACACCGTATTAACACCAGATGCTGATGGTGCGTTCCTAAGGTTACGGAACTTCCTCAGACTTGCGACTGTTTACGGAAGGATGCAATTACATCAGCCCTGCCCCAATGGGCGTTTAATGTCCTTTTTATTCACCACAAATGTGAAACTGATATGTGTTCCGAAAAAAAAAAACAAAAAAAAAACAACTTTTTTTAATCTTCATGAAGATTAATTTAACATTCATGGGAATCTATAGAGCAGAGCGACTCTTAGAGAAAACGCTTGTGTATTTATTTTGTGAAGTTATTTAATGTTTCTTACATCTAACATGACTATATAGCGAGGAGTCATTCAGCCTCTCAATTAAATGCAAGTATTACCTTGGTCTCTCCGTGTCCTTAGCAGACAACAGAATGGCATTGCAGTGGATTTAGCCTTTCTTTCCTTCTCCCTTCTTTTCTTACAGCCAGGCCTGTTGGTTTTAAATGGACATCCTTGCTTGAGGCCCACAGGTGTTCACATGTTCTGTATAAACCCTGTCTGTGGAGCGCTGTGTTCAGGGACCTGTCTGATGAATGGGGGGGCAGGGGGGTCTGTTTTGAAACGGGAGAGTTCTGTCCATCTGACAGCATCGGTACCGCTGAGACCGGGCTATTCTAAAGTAAAATGGATAGTGAAACCTTCTCAGTGGCCTGCTGCAGCCTTAAAGCTCTCTTCAGATCCAGAAAAATAATGTCCAGAAGCCATTTACAATGACTGCGCTGTAACATGTTTACGAACCATTTAAACTGTCCCAGGCAAAAAATATATTCTTTTATATTTATATAGTTTAAGATTCTTGTTGCTGTGATGTTGTTTCACTGTCCCATAATCTGAGATGGTTGGATTTTTAAAATTATGCCTCTAAATAAGGGTCTGTTCCTTCACATCTGTCTTTCTGGCTCCGCCGTTCCGTAATTCCCTGTTTTTCTTGGCCTTTCCAGTGCCGCTTAGAGAAAAGTGGCTGATACTCAGATCCGGCAAATAATTGAATCCCCAAATACAACTGAACAACAACCGAAGGGGGGAAAAAAAAAAGTTTTGCATTCTCTTCAATGCAGCATGCCAGTTGAATGTTTTCCTCATCTTTTTTTTTTATTAGGACTTTGATTCAGGCATTTTTATGTAATAATCACATTGTTCTGAAAATGAACAGGCCGGGGATGCTCTCACTGCGAAATAACCTAGATGGTTTCTCTGACACTTTGTCTGTTTGATTTGGATGAAATCCCGCTTGTTCGTGGAATGCTGCTCTGCGACACGGAGCCATGCCTCTGACTCGTGGGGGTGTCTCTCTCTCTCTCTCTCTCTCTCTGTCTCTCTTTAATGCTCTGTGCACCTGTGTGACCACACTTTGCAGGGTATCTAGGGTAACATGACATGCTTTCCCAAGAAGCGCGCGCTCTCTCTCTCTCTCTCTCTCTCTCTCTCTCTCTCACATCACAAGATGATGGACATGATGGTGAGACGGAAGGGTGATACAGCACGGTCAGACCCAGGATAACAGTCCTCTGCCTCTTCTCCCCTCCCACAGACTCTGGTTCTCTGACTTCGTGGTAACTTCTAGAAATGTCATCAATGGTGATGCCAATTTCAAACTGGCAGATGATTTATGGCAATATTTATTTTGTCTGATTTTTCAATACAAGGTTTTGAGACAAATGTTTTGCTATCTGTTACTATGTTTTAAATTGTAAATCAATGCTGAACCTAATTAGATGTTCACTCAGATTTTTTTTTTTAAGTTTTCTGACTTCAATTTATGGTTTCTGGGTTGTTTATCAAATGCATTTATTGAAGTGAAAGCAGTATGATCTATAATTCTACTGCTTGTAGTTTTAAATCTTAATCAATTTTTTAGGTAGGACTATTACCAAAACAATGATTTCATGCTAATATTTAAGCTTGTAATTTTTTTGTGCGTGCGTGTGTGTGTATTTTTACAGTACTATGCATAAGTCAAAGAAACTGTCTAAAGCTAATCTCATTTGGGTAGTAAGTATATTTGTTATAAACACAATATGTCATTAGAATAAATACAACTTAACAGCAACACAAAAACTAACAAGAATTTCTCCTATTCTCCAAAATAACCAGCTCACTTAAATTAACTTGGTCAAATAACTTGATGAGGTACTGCTTAGCTAAACATAGATTGCTTGTGCTTCATTTTGCACGGTACTATATATTTTTTTTTCTTTGTCAGGGAAGGTGGGGGCTCAGTTGAACTTTGGACCAGCTGCAGGGTTTGGTGTGGCCAGTTCACTGTGGCACAGGTGCCCATGTCAGAGACGGAATTCCTGCTAAGACTTCTGCAGTGTGATCCTCATTATGAGGCAGTGGGGTCAGGTTAAAATTAGAAGTAAAGGATGTAGTGTGGAGGTAAATATAGACAGTCACATGCACCATACACTGGGATTTCTTCCCCAATTAGGACCATAAGGCCAAGTGGTGGTTCTGGGTAGAAAGTGCTGGTCTAATACGTTGGCGAGTTGTTACTTTTCCCGTGACCGGAGTACCCCGACACAAATGTGCAGAATTCAGTCCGTTGCTAAGGACAGTGACCTTATTATGGCTGGTTCAGTGACCGGCAGAGTGTGCACACCCAGGTGGTGCACTGTTCTGTGCAGAGAGTTAATATATTCACAAGTGCTGGGAAAAACAGGCTTTAAAGTCTGCATGCAGTGTTAAGACTTCACAGTATGTAGTCAGACATTCTCTGAGCATGGGATTGAAAGTGTTTCAGATTCTTTGTAAATATATCATTCACGATTTTTACCGTTCCCTAATTTTTGTGTACGCTTCCCTTAGCAGGCCCGTCGTGTTTCTGCGGCTTATCATCTGTGAAAGAATCCTTGCCGGATTTGCATCCTTCCTGATCCGAGTCGCAGACTCCCCTTTCTCACTGCTGCTCCTGCTTCGGGCCGTGCGGTTTCTGTCTTGGTCGCAAAGAAAACCAAGGGTTCCTTGGCGCCATTTTGGGATTTGGCTGCAGTATGTCGTAGGAGTTCACCAGAGCTTCCCCTACACGGATTAAATGCCAGTTACTCTCTGTATTGTACACACAAATAGTTCTCGTAATTCCAATGGACTTGTCATATTCTAATACCTGAGTTTACCCCCCAACCATGTCTAAAAGCAAATAAGAGTACCGATTAAAGTCTGTCATCTAGAATTTGTTGGCTCTGTCAGCCTGGTTGCCAAAGTGCTTTGTGCTGTCCTGTTGTTTTTTTTTTATCTTCAGTATTTTTTAACTAGTGCCGTGTTGTTCATCTTAGCGAACAGACCTCCCTTTATTCCCAGACAAACGCTGCTTTTGAAATGGAAATGTTTTTCTCGGTACACGCCACCTTCGGCTCTGTTTATCTTCCCACTTCAAAGTGCTGCCCTGTCATGTTTTTTTGGGTTTTTTTTTGCATCAGAACAAAAAACAACAGGGTCATCGTGTTTTTGCCTTTTTTCAAACTTTGCTTTTGAGTGTAGGTTGGGTGGGTGGTAGGGGGCTGGGGTTTCCCTGTCCCTGTTCCTGTGCCACATGCGTCTTTATTTCCGTATCAATGCCTGAGAGCCGTGGGTTATCGAGAGACCCTGTCCCTTTGGGAATAATGCTGCATTTCATTTGTTCCCCCCCTCTCTTTCTCTCTCTCCTCTCAGCTCCTTCTAGTTGGACGCCAGCGCCGGTTCAAGCCACTGCATCCGGGACGCAGGCCGGCATGCCGATCCTAACTGTGGTGAGGCAGGCACGTCGCTGAGGAAGCTGACGGCCGCGCCGGCGATTTCGGCCCCTGGGACCCTTGTTCAGCAATGGCCGGGTGTTTCTGGCTCGGGGGATAACTCTAGCCCCTCTTCCTGGTCCCCCACCACCCCTCCCCTTTCTCCTCACCCACACACGTGCACCCCCAACCACGTGTCTTGAGGCTGAAAATCAGGAGCTCAGTGACATTTGGATCGGAAACCCACCATCGTACTGTCCATCTGTACGCCCCCTGCTCCCTCCCTCCCCTGCCCCCCCTTCCCTGAGAGCCTGTCCCAGTGTTAACATACAGCAAGCTCGCCCCTTCCGGCAGGGACCCTCCAGGACAACGCCATGGGGTCCTGAGGGGCTGAGATGGACGGCAGGCGACAGCCGCGATTCTCCCAGCAGCCCACACTCGCTTGGACTGGTTAACGTTGGCATCACTGGCTTTGCTGGGGCAGCAGTATGCAGGAAGCTGACTTTCCAGCCACAAATGCTTTCACAGGTAAACCCCCCAGGGAGATGTCAGAGGTTACCACGTTACTGTTGTAAATAAGCGTCAATCCCAGGCCTAAACCCAAACTCCCTTTTTAACATTGTATATATTTTGAAAGCTCTTGTAGTCTTACTGTTAGTCTTCCTGGTGCCCAGGTGCCTTCAGGTGGCAGACTGGTGCAGGCTTGCGCCAGAGTGGAAGCTGTTTGGGCACCGGTTTGCCCTGAAATGGCTCGGTGTTCCCCACAGCCCAAGTTCCCCTCGTGGGATACTTCAACTCCTACAAACTTGAGCGCCAACTCTGAAATGGAACTGTGTCGAAATCTGATGAAATTAAGCCCAGTTTTTAAATGTATTTTTTCTAATAGATTTGTAACGCTGTAGATGGGCTCCCCTTCACAACTCTGAGTGCTCCTATCCCCAGAGTTTGTTTACTGGTTAAAAATGCATTGCATAATGCATTAGCTGGTAATTATTTTTGCCGGAAAATAATTTTGACAATGTGATACATGGGTGCAGGTTTGGCTCCATAAAACTGTTAAAAAAATTTTATGGGTTTCATATCTTACCACAAACACGATAATTACCATATTGCATATTAACAGTGGACTTTTTTTAAAGAAAAGTCTTGGAGAAATACTTTTTGTAAAGCTGCTGATTTAATAGTGGACATATCTTTCCATTTACTTTTTCCCCCATGACACCCCTCTTCAAAGATGTGAAACCAGGTGTCCTGACTGATCACTAGAATGGCAGAGGAGGGGCATGACTCCTCCACATTCAGGAGGAGTAGGCAAACGGGGAAGAAATCGATACTGCCAAGGTTAGAGTGTGTGTTTGTTTGCTGCGCAGTTCGTGTTGAGTGAGCAATGCTAGTCCTCTGAATTGGCCGGTCCGCCCTGAGCATCTGTTACATCGCTCTGTTCCATTGTTGGAAGGAACCGTTCCGTTCAGCACCTTCTGGCCTTAGAGATTGAGGCGTCAGTGGTTTGGCATATCCTTACGTACTTTCATTTTGAAGTGGCTTCTTCTGAGGCTTCTGTTCTACCGAAGTGTCCTTTTCCCTTTCTCCTGAAGTGGCTTTGGGAAGCAGCAGGGATGAGTTGTTGTTTTCTCCCAGATACCGGTTGCTGTATTCCGAAGCCAGCTGGAGAGCTGGTTCGGGCCACTTTTCCGCCTGTGATGCAGTGATGAACTCAGTCAGAGAGATACCTTCAGCTGTGCCCCACCAGTGAGTAGAATGATGAGAGGGGAACAGAGAGGGAAGAAAGGAAACCTTAAAGTGCTTGAGCTGTGTCCAGCATAGTCTTCTCTGCTGTATTGTTTGTGATGCCTTTGGTTTCTAGCTGTCTGATAACTAGACAGAGGACAACGAGCCAGTTAAACTCCGTTTGTAATGAATGATATGTGTGCTTAATTCCGAGTAGGTTACCGAGGCTACTTTTGTAATATAGAATGAGGCGGATGGTCGGACAAACATTCATAACAGGCGCCCCCCACCCCACACACACACACACACACACACACACTCTTCACTCGGTGTGCTACCCCCCCTCCCCCCGTTCTTCCCTGAAATCACCCTGTTTCATGATCATTATTTATTATTATGTCTCTCTCCCCTCGCTGGGCAAAGTCTTTTTCTTGCATTGTGTCGTCCCCCCTCCCACCTGGAATGGAATGTAAGCAGCAGACGGTAGAGGAAGGAAGCTCTGAATACTAAGCGGGAGCCCTGTATCGTCAGACAAGGGGAAGGCCTCTCTCTCGCTCTGGCAAGCGGGCTAAAATCATTTATTACTAATGTCTAGCAGTGGGGCTGTATCGGCGAATTGCAGCTATCTTTGCAAAGCAGATGCATATTAATTACAAAAAAATAATAATCCCTGTCGATGCAACCTGCACGTTACCCCCCTCCCCCTTGCCTCTAGAGCTGGCCAGAGACATCTAAGAAATACACACGCTAAAAGGAGAGAGAGGCCTGGAAGTAACTGGAGCCACACTGGCCGCTTGTGAGCGGCTTCCTAAACTTCGAGAGCCGGTCTTTAGTCTGAAAGGGATGATGAGAGCCAGCTCTGAGAAGAGCCTTGCCGAGGATGGGGAGATCGGGCGACGTGTCGACGCAGAGTCCCCGTAGACGAGGCGGCTGAGTCTCGGCTCGGTTTCCCCCCCTCCCTTCCTGACCCGGCCGCGTTATGGTTTTGTTTACTCAGCTCCTGCACGTTTAAAACCCGGCCACCCGACCATGATAGCGCAAGTTTAGCGTGACCTACATTAGCCGGCAGACTGTAATTGCGACAGCCGGCTAGCGGCAGGACCCGCGCGGGTTGCGCGAGCCGATTCTCACGCGCAGACTTGAGCCCGAGTTTAGTTTTCGATCTGACTGAAGAACACAACGAGCCTACGAAAAGGCAGCACGTAATGTAATTTTTCCTCACTACTGACTACAGCCCTGTAAAATAACTCTAATTTGTTTAACCGGAATGCTAAACGTGTATGAAAGAAGTGCATATTAGCATACTACTATATTATTTGCCTTTAAATACCACGCTAATGCCTCATTTATATGGATCAAGTTATTTCAGAACAGTTCAATGGAGATATTTTTTACGTGCTCCGCTCGAGTGACCTTGTTGTTCAGTCATATATAAACACACTTTGGCGTCCTAGTAAAAGCTTAGATGAGCTCGGTGCCTTTTGAAGAGTGGTGTTTAGTTGCTGGCTATCATGAGTACGTTTATTTTGTGTTAACCTAAAGTTAACCTTAGGCTGTTTGTTTTACTTTCCTAGAATGTTCTCCCGCTTTCCTATGCTTCCCTTTGGTCGGTTTTGTTTGCCTATATGTCTGTTCTTGCCAGTGTCTTCATTTGTTTTTATGTTTGTCTGGGTTTTTTTCTGCCTGCTTGTTAATTGCTTGGTGTTGAACGATTCTTCAGGTCGTTTAGGAATTGGGGAAAATGACTGAAAGTTGGTAGTGTAAGCGGAGACGGGGGAGTGTTGCGCGGTTCATCGTGAGTGCTTAATCCCAGCAGTGCACACCGACGGGTGTGAGTAGAGTGGATCGCTGAGGCTCCCTTGTGCACCCCAGTCAAACCCGTCGGTGCCCCTTCGTCCATTGTGCCGGTCCAGGCCGTGAAGTACCTGGGAGCGCTGCCAGAGAACCAGTATGGCCCTGCAGAGACCCTGTAGCGAGAGGCCTTGTCGTTCCAGGTGGGACACTTCCCGGAAACACTTTCTTGCTGAGATTACTTGCCCGAAACAGCCTGACAATGTCCTAGAGGCAGCTCCCATGGAGCCAAAGTAAGATCATCACGAGGTTTTTTTTCTTGGCGCCTAAGTTGCACTGTGTCCATTAGCCTGCAATACAGCGTGCTCCTACAGCATAATCATCTAAGGTTATTTTGGGTTTCTGACCCAGTGGTTGAGTTAAGCATTGGACTCTACTGTCACAGTTGTCCTTAAGTAAGGTGTAGTACCTGATAAACTTGACAGCTGAAAGCATTTCTTAATTATTAACTGGGTCTGCGGGGAACATTATTTGTTTAATTCTGGCTTGCAGATTTCTTAGCTTCTTCACTGGGTACCAGTCCCACGGTTTCTGCAGTTAAACATCCAGCTGTATAAACCGGTAATATAACTTTGAAAAGCTTCTAGTAACACAATCATGACGATAATTAATGTTAAGAAGTGGTTTTTGTGATGAGATTTCAGGAAATTCAGTCGTCATCCAGTATGGATTTGAACCTGAAATCTTAGTCACCAATGCAGCGCCCCCCTGCTGATTTTTCTGTAAAATGGGTTTGGCTTCTCTGCGCCTTCTATGTATAAGGAGATTTAAAAGGCTTTGACTTCCTTTCGCCCCCTACTCACTGGCCGTCTTGCAGACGGTTGCCCAGTTACTGAGGCTGTCATTCAGGCTCTCTGGCAGGACAGCAGTGCAGGAAATGCAGTCTGAACATTCTCTCTGCCATGTCTCTTTCCCCACACCTCTCTCTCCTGCTGTCTTTCCCTGCCTCCCTCGCTCCACTCCCCTCCCTCCCACTCGGTGCGTCGAATCTGCCACCTCAGCACATCCCAGACATGCTTAATTATCCCGGCTGAGCCACAGGGTGGGAGGGGGGGGCAGCAAGCAGAGGAAGGATGTCCCCGATCCCTCATGCATCGTCCGTGCATCTGCAGCACATTCATTATGGGCACTTGGTGCAGCAGAGGCGTGGGGGAACTCGCTGAGAGCAAGCCGGGAGGGGGGTGGGGGCGCTCACTCGGGACGGGTGATGTGGAGGTCACATCCTCTTGGGGGTGACAGCTGTCACTTCTGGTGTGTAGTAAAGTACAGGGTATCACTAAGGTCCCTCTGCCATACCTGTTCACAGGTGACACTTGCCTCATTTCTCATCGGTGCTGTAGTTTGTGAGGATTGGTAGGGTTGGGGGGGGTCATTTTGTTTTTAATTGTTCCTGCAGTTGGGAGAGGTCTCCGTGTACCCATGTAACCCAGAGGGTCGGAGCAGACGGGGCCAATAACGTGGCACATGAATTCCAGCCGTCACCCTCGGAGATGCCAGACGCTGCTTGCAGTGTTTTAGGTGTTGCTGCATTACGGCACGCTGTAGGTGCCCCGTAGGCTGTAAACACTGGAATGTCTTAATTATCATTTGTCTGAAAGCCAGAAGGGTCGTGCTGTGACTGTCTGCGGGAGATGCATGCCTCTTTCTCTCATTAAAACTCAAGCCCCCATTTCTCATTTTGTTTACTCCCATCTAATCATGAAAACGAGGCCTGTTTTTTTTTCCGTTTAATGTCCTGCCCTTATTTCTTCTCCGGGTGGCGCTGTTTGTGAGACGGCCGCTGGACGGGTGTGAGAGTGCATGCTAATTGCTGCCCAGGAGTGAGGAAGTGAGAGATTTAAATGTGCTGTTTTCCCCTTTCTCGTGGATCTGTCTATTTTTTTCCCTCCCCCTAGCCTGTCTAGACGAGTGAAGCATAAGCTTTTCCTGTTCAACAGGGAGCCACAGGGAGGGTGTTTTGGTGGGGGGGTGGTGGTTAGGAAATCTGCTTTGTCATTAGGATCTTTTCCCTTTTTTTTATTAGCATCGGCCTGATTTTAGAGCACGTCAGCGGAAATTGCCTCCTACAGGAAATACATTTTGAATTTGAACCTCGGCTATTTTTCCCAGCCCAGCTGCCCCACACGAAAAACACTGGGTAGGTCGAGGCACCAAGCAATCTGCCTTTAAGGTGTAGGCGGTGGTCACCACGCACACCCAGAGTAGATCTTTGAAGAACTCTCTCAGGAATATTTTCAGGTAAAAAAAAAACAGGGCCCAACGACGCTGCTGTAGTGCTGCATGTCAGGGTTCCGGTGGTGTCTGTAGGGCTGCTTCCCTGCTCTGCCCCACCTCACACCATGCCCCTGGCCTCCTCTGTGCCTGGGAGGGGTGCCGGTGCAGCTAGCACCTGGTGCCCATGCTGCAGCTCCACTGTAAGCCGCGGGTGAGCAGCTCGGTAACTCTCCCACTTACCTTTTTAATCTGCTCATTTATTCACTCCTGGAGTGCCAGGTGGGGTGGCTTCCTATCCAATTAATGACTTTAAATAAGCAATTAACCGAAACGTTTGCGTGAATCACCGCAGACTCCATCCTAGTTATTATTTTTTTTACTTCAAGTTCTGCTCCCGTCTGTCAATCCTGTTTTTTCCCTTCCATTTTCATTTTTCTTTGTATGCACCTGAAAAGACTTACAAGGTCTCAGTTTTGTACGTGTTAAGCCTTGGTAACAAAGTCAGACAACAAAATGTTGAAAATCCCTCACAGGTGAGGCTGGCGTTTTTTTTTCTCTTTTTTTTCCTTTCCCTTGAACACAAATTGAACGTTTATGTTTTGTCTCCCGGTAGCTGATTGCATGATGTGAAGCAAACAGGAGTCCCCCCCCCCATCCGACATCCACACCCCCCGATGTGGGTGGGCCGCACAAGGAATATGTTTGTCATCATCCTTGCATGATCCCAGTGGTATGGCATCAGTTTGCAGTGGCTGATAGACACAATGGCCGTCTGGTTGGACCCATAAAAATCATTCCAACATTTAGCCATGGGTTCCATCCAAATCTGTTTGGATATCTTGAAGTTTTTACACTTCAACCGGATAGCTGTCTTTGTTTATTTTGAGCCATGAGACTGAGTTTAAGCATCGTCCTCCAGGAGACGACAGTGTGGCCTCTCAGGGGAAGCTGTGAAACCCGGTCCTTATGGACCTCTCTACCGGCTGGCCTGCGGCGTTCATCAGCCCGAATGTTCAGGACCCAAAGCAAATCTCTCAGCTCATACAACAGATCAAAACAGAAAGGGGGGTAACGTGGGGTGGGGTGGGGTGGGGGTAGGACTGTGATGTAAAGGAATTCAATGAGGATAAGAGCTTGGGTCAGAGTGGCTTGGATTTGCTGGGGTGGGGAGATGCGAGCTATGAGTTAGGTTGTCATGGAGGCCCTGGTCTCTCTCCCCAGAGTGCAAATTCCAGTGCACCAATGGCAACTGCTTACGCCTTGGCTCCTTAATCTGCAACCAGCTGAATAACTGTGGGGACAACAGCGACGAGGAGAACTGCCCAGTGGTCACCCAGCACCCCCCGCCCGGCATCTTCAGCTGTGAGTACTCCCCTCCACCCCCCTCCCCGTGGCCTTCGCAGCTTCAGACACACTCTCTCCCTCTGTTTCACTCTTTCTCTTCCACCTCCTCCTTTAATCTTTACTGCCATTCATCCCTACTCTTCTGCTCTCCTATTCTTCTTTTTATCACGGTATCTCTGTTCTTGTTTTCTGCTGCTGTCTGACTCTGTTTTTGGGCATCACCTGTCGTTCCTGCCTCTCCTTCCCTCTGTCCTTTTGTCTTGTCTTACCTCCTCCTACCATCCGTTGCTTCCAGTACGTGTTCCTTCTTTCTGCTATCCTGGGTTCCTGCTTATTCCAGTGCTTGCCGGTTAGTGATGTTCCTCCGTTCACTTTGCTATCACTGTTATTATTTTCGGCCTGTGACGATTTGGATTTCAGTCTTTCTGAGCTGTGTGTCCCCCCCTGCCCCCCCAGCCTCTGTCCCTTTCCCAGGGGCCTGGGCTCAGCGTGTCACCCACCCGGTTTCCTGCTGCTCGTGGTTTTTTCGTTAACGAGAGCAGCCCTGTTTGTGAGGACAATCCCCACCCCTCAGTTGTCTCTTTGGGTTGCGGACTTAAAACTGCTGCAGTTTCCTCTTGACGCACTTTTCTCTGTGGGGGGTTTGAACTGGTGGGGGGGGATGGTGTCTCACAGAATGTCATCTTCTCTCTACTGACATCAGGCTGGTGATGGCCGACCTCGGTTGAGTGTCTGTCATTCTGCACAAAACAAAAGCAATTTCATGGCTTCTTAGTTGACCTTCCACAGTATATATGCATTATTTTTCCATTTCTGTACTACTTTGGAAATGGAGGCTGCTCAAAGTGATGATGATGCTTTAATTTGCCTCTGAGACATACGAACGCATAAGTGTTCCTCAGGTTCCTTGGATAGGATTCATGTCTCTATGTTTGAGGCCACAGGGCTCCAGACGCAGGCTGGTCAGTGCAGTGCGGCCCCCTCGCGGCGGCACCTGGGGTGTGGTCAGGCCTACATCTACAAATGAAGTGACACGGCCAAAAGGCAAAGTGGCTGTTTTCTTTTACCGTTTTCCTGCTGAGCTATGCAGGATTGATGGAATGGGGAAGAATCAAAATCAGACCTGGTAGCTGGGTGACAGATGGTTTTGATGCGTTCAGGCTTTTGTTTTGGAAAGTTTTGCGCCGTGGGGGTAACTTTATAACAGGTCAGTAAAGTGTGTGTGTGTGTGTGTGTGTGTGTGTGTGTACGTACGCGCCCCACTCTGCCTCCCTAATATTTCAAAAGTAGGGCTGCAAACTGTCTGTTTTCCTTTGTTTCTTTATTAATTTCATTTTTCCAAATCTGTTTATTTTTCCCCCCAATGGTCCCCTGTGACATTTGTTGGGGCGGGCGGGGGTTCGGGGGCACCATTTTCTGTGACCAGTGTGGGTACTTTAAAATATTTAGCCGTCTAGAGCGGATGTTAATGAGAGCGTCTGGCAGCACTATTACGACAAACCCATAGAGCGATTGTCATTTTTCAGAGCCGGAATACTGATTCGGCAGCAGCGGGAGCGAGGAATGGAGGGGGGGTGGGGGGGTAGGGGGAGAGGAAGAGGGCAAAGCAGGGAGGTGGGGGTGGGGGTGAAAATGTTTCAATTCTAATCGAGTTTGCCATCTTCCCGGCTGCGCCTCTGCCAGACAGATGGATCATGAATAGTGTCTAGACGCTGTGTGCCTGAGTGAGGCACTGGGTCTCTCAGGACAACAATGAAACGTCGGCTTAAGTAACGGGGAAGTCAGGGTCCCCCCACCCGCCCCATTCCCTGATCAAATGGCAATCAGTGTGGTGGATGTGCGGTCGGGGTGGGGGCTGATGGGACAAAGTCCTCATTATTACAGATACAGGGGGGGCACGGCAGCTGACACCCAGACTCCAGAGAGACACTTTTCGGGACGTGTGATGGCTTAATCGATTGGAGCCAATTCTGATTAGTTCCAGCCGACGTTGTGCCTGGTGGGGGGCGGGGTGTTGGTGTCCAGGGCTTTTTTGAGGAGCCTTGTTTGGGTTTGGGCCTGGTGTTTTGGAGCTGCACCTGACCCTCTGTTGACTGCTGTGCCTAACTTTCACACAGCATCCATAGTCTGGTCTTTTAGCAGACGCGGTAGGATTTTACTTTTTATTGCCGTTTTATGATAGAAATGTTCCAAACTTGAATAGCCTGGATTGGCGGGGGGGGGGGGGCAGCATTAATACTGTCAAAAGCAATGTGTTTTTTTTTTTTTTTCCTCTCTCCCTCCTTCAATATTTTCAGATGAGATTTTTGCA
>JAAGVU020000129.1:10765172-10777859 GCA_011763525.2 Mormyrus iriodes
GCCCCCCCACCCCACCCCACACGCACACCACTCCGCCACAGACGGACGCCGTCACTAACTGCGATAAGGGCGCGTCATGAGGGAGCCAGGGCAGGGGGCTGGAGTAGGCGGGGGCCGGGGTGGGCTCGCAGGTGGACGTGCTGGCTAGCACCTGCGGGGAAAGGGAGAAGATTAATCAGGACGAGTGGGAACAGGAAGCTGCCGTTTCCTCCCAGAGAGAACAGAGGGCGACCGGTAGAGCAGAGGCTGGGGCCTGCAGGCTGGACTGTGTGTTAGTGTGGCCCCTCCCACAACCTCAAGACACACAACTGCCAAGCTAAGCTAGGTTATAGTGCATTAGCCAGCCTTGAGCTAAACCATTCAGCTTGCAATGGTTCACACTTTACGTATTTCTGTATGCGTCATGTTTTCCGATTTGTATTTTAATCATTCTGTTCACATGTCCCAGAGGGACACTTCATGGTTGAAATATCTGGAGCACTGTGAGAATGGCTGCTAAACATTCAAAGGTATAAACTTTTGTCCGGATCAGAATCGTAAGAATGTATCTGTCAAATTAATGTTTTAACGTGCTATAATCATCTGAAAAATGTTGATTTTATTAGTGATTAGTCGAGTTCACCGAACTTGGTAAAAGTCAGCTGAAGTACAAGAGTGTCTCTTTTTGCGATTTATGAAAAACGCCTGTAATCTACAAATTGAAACTCACTTTAAGTGGCATAGATTAAAAGGAAACTAGGAAAGTAGGACAGAGTTAATTTCAGACTCATCCGCGGTTTTGCCCATATGACCATTCGCCGGCACTAGCATCTACTCCCGCACCGAAACAGCGTGAACGCTAGGTGGCGCTGCCCAACAGGGACTGCCGCACACCCCCTTAGTTACGCGGACTCCTTAAATTTAAGAGACAAGATAAGACCTTTTATTTTTACTCTACAAATACAATGAGATGATCTTTGGAGCAAGCCTGTAGAATGCACTTTCGGTAACGGGGGAAAAAGTTTAAACTCATGCAAAACCGAAAAATGCTTTCGTTTTAATTCATACGGTACAATTTGCAAGCCAACAAAAATACTGATTTTAAAGCCCGCACTTATTGATTTAATAGCTTACACATTACGTCGCAGTACGAATAAATCTATGCATACGTAAATATAAAATGCATTTAATGCGTTTGTGTCCCCAGTGAAGCGCTTTTTTCTTCCTCAGACAGTCCCTGTGTTGGGGTGCATTTGGTATGCGGTAGTCGGCGTAATCTGTCTGCTCAGCCGACGGCCTCCCCCCCGTCTGCGCCAAATCGCTGGCCCTGGGGAGCAGTGGCGCTCCGGCATACACGTAGACAACACCGCCTACGTAATGTTGCCTTTGTGCATATTGAAATGCTTCCCCTCTTAATGATCAATAGATATTGAAAAGTTTATCTGAATGTAAAATGGGGGGAAAAACTTGCTTTTCAGTTTCGAAATATTTGTGTTTTAATATTACTGCTGATATCACAGCACTGCCGCATAGACATGTTGTTGAATAGCAAACATTTATGAGTGGATTGGTGACTATATTAGAGGCTGCTGTCCCGGCAACTTATTTGCTGCCCCACTTCACTTTTTCCCTTCATTTTACGTGCTTCACTTATTTATAGGCCGTTGGGGTGGGGGGATCCTACACAGATCAGCTAGACTGTGGGGTCAGCTCAAGGTTAGCCGGTTCAATGGCCTCCTTGATTGGTCGTGGCTGTCACTAATGAGCGTGTGGGATGGGGGGGGGGGTAATTCTAACCTCCCCATCCCTCGCCGGCCAAACCATCCCCTCTTTCATCGCCATTGTCACCATCGGTTTCTCCTTGGAGTGCGTTTCCAACCCCCCCCCCCCCCCTAGCATATGCATGGCTGGAGCCGCTACCTTTTTTGGGGTTGGGGTGTAAGCTCTGCCTGCCCACACGATCACGTAACGCAGGGGCATTCTTTTGAATGAAGTGCAGAGGGTGGGGAGGGAAAAAAGGGGGGAAGAGGACAAAAAAATGCATGAGGCTGAATCACGGTAGCTGGGAAGCTGTGTCGCTCGGTACCTTATGGCGTGAAGATGCGGGCTCGAAGCTGCTTCCTCTGACTGGGCTGCAGCCAGTCGTACATTTAGGGCCGCTGTACCGGCGGATCTCTGGCCGCTTTCACTTTCCTCCCCGGATCTCCATGCAAAACCTAACAGTTCTGGGCAGCCGCGTCAACTCCAACACCAATGTCATTTGTTCCTGCAACTGCACCGGACCCCAAGCCCAGGGGATGGAGATATGTAAGTAGAAGCAGTAGGACTGCGTTAAATTATCTTAAGCGCTTTTGCACCGTGTTTCTCGCAATCCGTGTATTTTTTTTCTGCCTCGTATCCGCTGCGGTGCATCGGGCAGTTACCCACAGAGGGGGTTATTTTTTATTTTTATTTTATCTCCCAAACAGTGCATCGATGTGGTTTAGCGAGGGCATGGTTTTAACGGCGCTGGGCTGGATTGGGTACTTTAATTTAAATTTTCGCAGCCGCGTTTTTCTGGCGATTGTAACGGATTAGAAACTGCCTATATGGTTGGAAATAGTTTCAAAGTCCCCGAGCGATTCACATATGTTATAATAATAAAAAAGTGTGGTGCGATGCCTGTTTAGCTGAATGCACTGCCAGTTAGTCCAAATGAAAACCGGTGTTAACGCTGTCGGATTTCTTTAGGTTTTATTCGGGGGGAGGGGGGTTACAACATTTACAAAAGTCCATGCATTTATGAAGTCGCATGGTACGTAAAGGATGGAGACCCTAACAGGAGCTAAGGAGCAGTCGTGTAATGTGTATAATTAATGTCGTTGTTTTGACGCGGCTTTGGAGGATGGTTTGGGGGTTGGGTCCCCTCCCTCCCCCCACTGCCGCCCCTGTAGACTGGCCCTTTCACCGTGCGATGCTGGGAGTTGTGGTCTGTCTGAACTGAACCGCGGACAAAGGACTCCTTAAGAATCGGACGTGGGCATCTCCTGCGTATGATGAATCGCTGTTTATAATGTTAACTCCTGGGAATCGAAATTCTAAATTAAATTTGTTCCTCCCTACAAAGGAGAAAGTGGGGGGAAATGGAACCCTTGTTTATGCAAGGTCGGGTCGTGTGAGAAATGCGTGATGTTGAATGCAGAAAAAAACGTACATTTTTATTTGCTCCATGAAAGATTTCGCTCACTCTTTTGTGAGAGGCACATGAAAACAGTTTTGAACCTCGGCGTTGAATTTAAACGATACCCTTTGAAAATCCTGCATAATTTATGTCAACGGAAAACTTGACACTCCTTTTCAACAATGAGCAATTTCTAGTTTAACATTTAACAAAGTTCAGTTGTCTTTTAATTCTGAAGCATGAAAGCCTCGACATGTTTGAATATTGATTTTCTGTAGTTTACTTACATTTACTGTTGGCCTGACCGTTTTTTAGTTTTTATTTTGATATTCATCTCTCTAATGTGCAATAGTACTAAATGAGACTGCTTCTCCGAAGATTGGCCTTTTCTAAATAAAGGGATACGCACGCAGTCAACATTTGTCTAATTATATAAATGATTACCAGTTTTAAGTATGAAACTTAATTATGAAGTATTGCTGCCTGAGGGTGTATGAATTTTTATCTGGTGGTTTTTGTGTGTTACTTTTGTTGTTAAAGTAAAGGATTAGTAAATATATTACTAGTGAAGTTATTTGAAGCTTTTTTGCTGTAAAAGTCCACTGCCCTGTAATTTAGAGGTGAATTATGACTTATTTTTATTTTATTTTTTTTATTTTTATTTTTTACACAAGTGAGAAGATACACAAGTCCCTTATGTAAGTGAGATGAAGCTGATAGCTGTGAAAGCATTCATTGTTTTCCATATTTTTCATTTCCACTACAGTGGCAGCGTGTGGCATCGCTGATTGCCGTGGCATGCTGTCTGGAACGGATGGGAGCAAATTTTGTAACTTGTTCCGTTACTGTTTCCATGCAACTTTCCTTTATTTTTTTCCACTTAACAATGTCAGCTGTTGCATTTATTCAACGGATGGGCCGATAAATGAAATTGAATTCTAAAAACAAAAGCTCTTGCCTTTTTCCCTTCATTAGGCCATTGCTTGCAAAGGATTAACTAACATGGCTAAGGCAGAGTTTAGTAAATATTTGTATTTTTAATAAGCAGCTTTTACACTACAGTTGAATTTAATTATACCCAGGAGGCACCACTTTGAAGTATCGCAAGCTGATGTATTGCAAACCTGGTGAATTTCCGTTTTTCTGCTGGTCAGCAGTATGACTGGCACTGTGTGTCTCAGCTCTGTGCCTGTGATTGGAAGGTCACTGGTTCAAATTGCATCCTTGACAGAATAGTCACATCTCTGTTGGGCTCTTAACCCCCAGAAATGCTCCAGGGGTACCAGATAAATGGTTGACCCTGTGCTTGGACCCCAAGTTATGCCGTCAGATGTGTGTCTCAAAGAAGTGCGAGATGGAATATGCGAAAAGAGGCATTCCGATGCATCTATACTCATACTTGTGAAAAATGGTAAATAGCATCATTTGTAGGATGGGCATTGCCAGACGGAGCCAAGTTCACAGAATCTACCCTTTTCGAAATGCAGTCTCTCTCTGCGGGGGATGAATCTGGCCTCACACCCTCCACACAGAGTGTCAGGATCACATCCGAGTCCCTGAGTCCGCTGGGTGAAGCGACACCGCTGTAGGCCCACCCCTCATGCCATCGATCTCGTTTTTATCAAGTAGCTACAAATCAGCCTGTCAGGGAAAATAAGAGACACTCTTACCGAAACGATTCACCCAGCAGCTCTGTTCCAAGAATTAATGACCTCTACTTTTAATTAACGATTTTGAACTCTGACTGCTGCTGTTACACCAGTCAGAAGTGTATAAACATGCTGTGACAACAAATAGTCGCAGATAAAAAAAAGTTAAACATGACCCGTGTGCTGAAGTTATAGAGCCGTATACGGCCATGTCAACGTTCCTCTTCGCTTCGTGTACCTTGCGAACTGCTCAATGTTCCGGCACCATGCCACTAGCGCATTGCATTTTAATGCTGCGGGATTTATGTTTGGCGAATGTTCGCGTAACCGTATCAGGTGCAGGTTGTGTCTGCCGTTGCTTGGTGTGCCTCGTCTGCTCGCAGCGGTAAGCGGAGAGGACGGAGGCTCCCAGGACTCCACTGCTGTTTAGCTTCCTGTGGATTTGGGCTCGTTTGTCTAACCAGCGGCCTGTCAGCCCCCTGGACTTGAACTGGATTGACCCTACGGGGTCGCAGATTTAACCATTATTATTTTTTTTATTAAATTTAATTTAATACCCTTTGGAACACTGGAACACTGAAGCTAGGTTTTGTTTGGTCTTGAAGCTTTTGGCCTTCTCAGTGATAATACATTTGGGTGAGTACACAGGCTGTTAAACGTTCACAGTTAAATTTCTTTTGGTCTCTGTACACTTTGTCCAAAGCAGCACACAGTCTCTGAGCATTGCGATTTAACATTTCTACCCACTCAAGCATGGTGTCAGATCGTATATATAGTGGTATATTGATGTAGTTACTGCTGCATCTGAGGCTGGACGGACTTGTGGGTCAACTGGGTTTCATCTATGATCCCCTTCCTTTGGTGCTAGAAACCATTTGCGCAAGATGAGCTTTTGACACTCGGAGTTTGGACCCAGCCGAATTGCAGGGATTAGCTGGAGATCTGATGCAACTGATATACCCAAATCCGTTTCAGTCAAGTCCTGTTTGGTGTTTGGTGGCATCTGCCTGGCCCAGATGCACAGGATAGGTGTGTGGCAAAAAAGGGAAGGGGGGGGAGAATAGTTGTTCGGATCATTTTTGTACATTTTGCCTTTGAACATCTTGCTTTTTGTTTTAGCGAAAAGTCCCGTTTTTTTTTTCTTTGTTCAATTTCTCTTTTCTCCCCTGGTAAAACAAATGAGGTGTTTAATCTCAGTTAGGAATGGTCCATCTGTCTGAAAACCCGAGATACACCGTGTATTTTGTTTAGACGCCTGCTTTTAAAATATGTACATGAGTGGGAGGAAATAATTGTCTCATTACAAAAGTTTCTGGAAAATATCTCTTGGCAAGAGGCAGGAGGTCGCGTTTAACGGTGATCCATGTAGAATTCGCCTGCCCTGCTTGCGTGATCCAGCCTCCACCTCTGGCGGGTGCTTCCTGTCTTGCTTGTCTTAATATCCATGATGAGTGCCTCACATTCTGCCACCATGTGTGGGCTTGGCACCTCTCAGTCTGGATGTCTGGTCCTAGGTCCGCATGTCTTGCACTTTCAGTAATTTATAGTTTCTTATCCATAGGTTCGGTAATACTGTAGCGCATGATGTGTTGGGATCGTTGTAAAGGTGGATTTTAATTCGGTATGAACTCTTAACCCTCCTAGCTGCAGTCGATTTGCTTCTGGCCATTTTTGTGTGGGCTGGGGGGAGGGGGGGGGGTGTGCACATGTCAAGTCTAACTGTGTTTACACGCTAAAAATGTTTAATATAAACAAAATACATAGTTTGGCGGGAAAAAGGCAGCATTTTTCCTGTTTATCTGTAATCAAGATGGCTTTGCTCCCGATTCCCATCAGGAGTAGGAAATTGGTGTCCGTGTACATGGGGCCCTGGGGTGAGCAGGGGTGCGAAGGCTCCGTAGAGCTTCAGTCATTCTTCTTTGACATTGAACGTGGTCTCCTTTGTGTTTGTGCCACCCACCCCCCAGCCGCCATGACCCCTTGGGGACTGAAACGTATTCTCCCCCACCCCACCAATCCCATCTGTCCAAGACAGTGTGGCGGGGAAAGGCGTGTCTGTCTGGGTGGGTGGGTGGATGGGGGGCTTGGGGTCTGTATTTTATTTACTCTGGAGCTTGTGGATCTGAGGGCACTCCCCAATGATGGGGTGCCTCGTATTTCAGGGTCTGGAGGCAGTACTCAGTCTCCACGTTCCCCTGGAGGAGAGTAGCATTTTACATCTGTTTTTATTATCACCATTTCTGTAGCTTCCCAGGAAACGAGAACCTGGACACATGCTGTGGCAATTTAAGGGGGGTCGTGCTGGTCAGACGCAGTGCAACTAGTAAAAGTCACTCTGGGGAGCCATGTCTTTCTTTGTGCATTTCTCAGCCCTGGGTTTTGTTGTCATTGGTCTACAGGTTTTAATCAATATGTAAGGGGGCAGTCCTCTCAACCCCGAAATGGATCCTGCGGCACAACAGCCCCATTGTCCAGTTCCCCCCCAAACGTCAGGGTATGCCAAGCGGTACCAGGAAACATCAGAACATTTTATGGGGCCAGGAGGTGGATTTGCTGTCATCCCAGAAAGCGAGGCAGGAACAATGTAAACAGCAGTGTACTTGCACACTATAGTCATTTAAAGAGATGTTCAGGATATCAAAATACAATGAGTTAGCATCGTATTTCAAAACAGATTACGGCTGCGCTGTGTTGGGACATGCCAGTGTGGAGGTGTCTACGTGGTGCGGTAACTCTACAGAGAAGGAATGGAGGGCCATTTTATGTTACAGGGTCCAGTCTTGCATCCGATCCACATTGCCCCGTTACTATCTGCTTAAACCTGAGGTGTGTCTTTTCCATCTCAAACAATGCCATCGTTGATGGAGGAAGACTTTTTTTCCTGCTGAGAACCTGCTGTGGTCCTTATTTCCTCCACCATGCATAGCGCGGTGTGACAGGAGGGTTAAACTTCAGAACCCACAATGGGTGGGATCGTTGTATACATCCAGTTATTTTCGTTCAGATTGAACTGACATCGATTGATACTTGATAATGTCTGCTGTCGGTTTCAAGACATCATTTCCCTTGTCTATAGCAGTGTGGCTCCTCCTGTCAGTCTACATGGACAGTATCCCTCCTATTCTAGGCAGAACTAGACTCTACTAGACTTCTTTTGGGTACCTGGTATGTGTTCTTTCAGCAAGACAATGCTTGCGGTAGTCTGTTTATAAGCACTGAAACCTTGACAGTAAAGTCTGCCTCGTGTATATGGATTCCAATACATGCCAGGTAGGTTCTCCATGGTGTCTTTGTCCACGATGTGAGTACACATCCTGCTTGCACAGAACAAGCACATAACGCATAAAATGTATCTCAGTCACACAGTTCTATCTATAGACCACTTCGTCTTCAACTGCCTTGGTACAGTACCACCTTGTGACCATCATGCAGCCTGTCTTTCAGATTTTACAAACGGCCTTGTGTAACAGTATCCCTGCAAAATATAACTTTATACCCAGGACCTGTAATTGGGTGATTTGAGAGATCCTGGACTCGGCAAACTTAACCTCACCATCTTTTACCAGTGCGGTTTCTATACACCGATTTTCCTGAGCTGCGTTTCTTGGCAGAGGATCTTTCAGTGATCCATATGGATAAATTGGTGACTGGTGTTAGGAGTTATGATCCACACCCACCCAACTCCCCTGTTGTGCAAGTTGGGGTGGGTGTTATCGTTAAGATCATCTGTGAATAATTAATATAGGTCAGTGTTACAGACCTCAGCTGCTAACTCTTGTCTGTCTTGCCTGCCTTGCCCTGACTAAAGGATTCATGGCATTTTACCCAGATTAGCCAATCAAGATAGGACATCGTGCCAACATCTATCAGGAAGGGTCCATGCCAAATGAGGTGACCAGGGGTGATCACTAGGTTGGATTGGGGTTGGTCGGAGTAAGAATCCATTCAGAATGCTTAGAATGTTGGTCTGAGCAGGCTTTCAGCCTGGGTGTTTCCTACACGGCAACCGGTACTCCACGAGGCAGGCACCGCATCCCTTTTGCATTTGGAAGAAGTAAGCTCTGTTCTTTACTTACCTCCAGTCTCAATCCCTCTCACCTCTTCCTGTCTGTGAAAGGCCATTGAACAGCTGTCAGTCTGAGGCTGCTTGTTTATTCTGGGGGTTTGGTGCTGGGAACCTAAGCGGGAGGCCCTTTATCGGAAAATGTCCTGTGTGTGGAACAAGCCAAGGTCTCACATCCCTCTCTCAGCACTTGACCCCCCGGCCCAGTATATCAAGCTTCACTCTGGTTTTTTTTTTTTTTTTTGTGGAATTCATACAAAACTGTGTTGCAATTTCTCTGTCTTCACCTTCCTTTGTGCTCAGACCTTGCCAAAAAAAATGCCTTTGGTGATTCTGTCAGAGAACTAACATTTGTCTCCCTTTGAGGCACCATCAGCTTTCTTGAGGTTGAACTACTGGCCATGAAGGGAGGCTTAAGATTGTGCGGATTTAGTTTTCTGCTTTTCTGAATTTTAAAAAAAAATTTTTTTATCTATAATCCCGGCTCAAGAAATTGCTTCAAGATTGTTGTGTATTGCAAGAAAAATTCTTTGGAGTCTGGCCAGTTAATTCAGAAAATTAAGTGCTTTTTTTTTTCTAGGCGCCTGGCACAAATCGGTTTTCCGTACGAGGTGTGTTCCTATACTATGGCGCCCGTAACTGTCATCAAAGCGATTATGAATCATTGTTTTGTTAATCTCACTGCCAGCGTATGAAGTTGATAGATGAATGAAGGCTTTGCGAAAATAAGAGTAAATAATGTTATGATTGGGAGGGGGGGGGGGCAGTAACTCAGACAGATGGAGGTTTAACGATACATTAAATACGTGTTCACTCGTGCGTGCACACATGCATCCCCGAAACTATCTTTTATGTTTATGGCCCCCTTGAATGAAAACAACGGTCTTTGAAACTTAGGACCCAGCATTCTGTCACTTTAGGATCAGACAGCTGTTCTGCTGTGGTGTGCAAGCATGCATGTGTGTTTGTATGCGTTTCTGTTTGTTAGCCGCTCCTGTCTTTGAGAGGGCTGTCCGGCTCTCCACGTGCTGCTTTCATGCAGTCCCCTGTGCTCAGATTCCCAAAAGTGAAGCATAAGACCGGCTAGTCCACTTCACATTACCACCCCACTAAGATGAAAAAATGTTAATTCAGCTTTCAGCAGCTCTGTAAAGCAGGTCGGTGGGCACTCGGGGGGGGGGGGGGGCTGTCAACATGCATGTAATATAGCTACAGCTGTTCATCAAACTTATGTTTTTTTTTTTGTTAGGTCCCATACAATTTGACGCCCTACAGGTTTATTTTTTTTCCCCCCGTGCTGTTCTAGTTTGTTTATTATTATTATTATTAGTAGTGTAAAGTGTTGCCCTGATGATTGATGGGTTAACTTATACGTGCTTCCCCCTCTACACACACCACACCAGTGTCAGGTCCTCTTTCTGGCAGCGCTGTGGGTGAAATCGGAGACCCCGATTCAGACATGTGGCCGTAAGCGGTCTGTGTATCCCTCGCTTGGCCACGGAGGTGAGCCAGCTGGTATGACGGCGGAGCTGATAGCGTGGGGGGGAGGGGAGGGGCTCAACAGGTGGCCTCGCGAGGGCTCAGGTCGTCTGAGCCGTCTCTCAGCCGTAACTGGGAGGTTAAATAATTTGAGGGAAGTCTGTGTTGTGACACGCGATGTCTAGACACGTCTGGAGCCTGTATCACGCAGGGCCTTTAATGTGCGGCCGTTTTATCGAAGATTAGAGCCAAAGGTCAGCGACGAGACGGCTAGCATGCTGCAAATGGATTGTTTTGTCCTGCTGCAGAGACATGATTAAACATCTCAACTGCCATTCCCCCACCTCACTCCCCCCCACCAACCTAATCCAGCTCCTGTCATTTCCCCCCCTTATGTTTTTACAGCCTGCGCAGACGTGTTTGTTTTGGTTTTCTTCAAAGCAAGGCAGCGATATGTTCAGGTGGGGGACAGGGCAGGGGGTATATCTTGGTTTTTGGTGGGTATGTGTTTTGTCTAAGTTTTGTTTGGCTTTTTTTTGTATGTTTGTTTTTGTTGTGTTTCGTGTGATTTCTCAGGCTTTAAGATGGCGTTAGCACTTGTATGAACATGACTGTTTTTGGGCTGGCACGATCCTAAAAGCAGTGTTAGGGTTTTACTATAGTCGCAGCTGAACATGGCCTGTAAGCTGGGTACTAATGAACTCAGAACGGAAATTTGCGGTGTAATGAAATGAATAACCAGGTGTCTCCTGTCTGTTGTTAAGGCTAACTGTCTAGCCTATGTTTAAAAATAGCTTGTTAATCTTTATGGTTCAGCTCGTGTTTTGACTAATAAAAACAAAAGCCTTTTCAGTCAAATCAGAATTTTTAAACATGACTGGCAAACGTTACAGGAAGTATTTCTTTTTTTTTTCTGTGGCCGGGTCAAAATGCAGCTAAATCTAATGGCAGCTGCCAGCGTGTGTGGTTGGAGAACTATCATATTAAAGAGTAATTCTTTTTTAAAGCTGACATTCGGAAATTGCTGCAGAGTCCAACTTTTATAAAGCTGCCTTTAATTGGGATTAATAAAATTTCACATCCAAGTGCAGTTCTTGTCCTAGTTAATCAGAGCTCCTGCTCAGGGGCATTTGTTGGATAATGTGGGAGTCGCCAGAAACACTCATCCCAAGCTCTTCATTGTCCCAAGCTGGTGAAGATGTTCCGGGTGGTGCTGGTGGAGATGTGGCCATTTTTCTTTTCTGTGCATATGAATATTTAGGGTATTGAGGGGGGGCTGTTGTGTGCATGGAGGAGGTGACAATATAAGCTCTTGTTCGTGTGCTTGTGTTGTGGTGGTGAAGGAAAACGCCTTATGGCCTTATGTTGGTGATGCAGGTCAGCTCACCATGGCTACCATTCAGACAGACCTGTCCCCCACACACTGCATGCTACACACACACACACACACACACACACACACACACACCATGACTCAGATTGTGTGTATTGTTTGGGGGGGGGGGGGTGTCTCAGAAGCAAGCAGATAATTGTTCCTCAGAGCCTTGTCCACCCCCCACCCCCAGTCTGGCACATTCTGTCTGAAATCCATTGGCTCTCAATCCCCCTGCCCATGTAGCTTGTTAGGTTGTGCCTGTCCCTTTGTTCGCCTGCCTGAAATGGTGAAGATAACAGGGTGGCTTGGGGGGGGGGGGGGTAGTGCGGCGTGAGTCTCTCCTCGATCTC
The DNA here is from genome assembly GCA_011763525.2 of Mormyrus iriodes. NCBI lineage: Eukaryota > Metazoa > Chordata > Actinopteri > Osteoglossiformes > Mormyridae > Mormyrus > Mormyrus iriodes. The sequence continues at coordinate 10,777,228 of JAAGVU020000129.1, forward strand.
CATCGTGGCTTTGTTCTAAAATAAGCCTCTGCTGCAATCTTGTTCAGCGCTTTTAATATGATTATGGGACATTGCTCGCATAGTGTGAGTGTTAGCACAGGAAAAGCCTGTCGTTTTCTGTGTGAATGTATTCGTATATGCTGTGTGTAGTGTAATAATGTCATTTATATAGTAAAGTTGGAGTGATACCAAAATTTTGACTTCAACGCCGATACCAACTTCAGTACTTCATTATCAGTACCAGATCAATACTGTAAAACGTTTCTATTTTAGTATTCCGATACTTTGAATTGCAGTCCTGTTTATGAATTAAACCAACAGCAATAACCTATTATACAGTTTTAACATTATCAGTGACATATGCATAGATTAAATTCCAGTCATTGCATTGATTCTGGCATTCATTTGGCCCCCGCTGTTACAAAACCTCATCGATAATGCACTGACGCAAGGTTTATGTTTGTGTTCTGTTCATCGTGTAGCCTAGCCCACTTTTCGTCGCTGGGGAAACTTACATTTATGCTAAACATGACTTTACTACATTTTGTGTTTGTTTAATCTCTAAATTACATCTCTATCATGTCTTATGCCCGTTATCTTGCACGCCTGATGATCTTTAAGCTCTTCATATA
>JAAGVU020000129.1:10777959-10800370 GCA_011763525.2 Mormyrus iriodes
CGACAGGTCCACTATGCTACAGAACTTCTTGAAGTGCTTTTTAATGTGTGCAGTAGAGATGTACAGAAAAATCACATAAAATACCAAAATCTGCTAAATGATAGAATAGCATAGTTAAAAATTTTTGGTATCGCGATACAATGCCCTGACTGTGTGTGTGTGTGTGTGTATACCCACGCATATATACATCCACACACACACAGACAGACTGCCAGTTATGTGTGGTGTTGTTACTGCAAACCCTGGATAAGGTTGGATGTCATTCCATGCATCAGTCAGCTTCCTGGTTATACACTACTGGGTCACTTACAAATTTCACATGGGATAGCCTTCATTTCTCAGAACAACAACAGTAGTTCTGAAATCAGAAGTAAGTTCTTTGTTTCTGGCCATTTTGAGTCTTCAGTCAAAGCTACAGTTGCTGATGCTCCAGACACTCAACTAATCTAAAGAAGGGCAGTTTTATTGCTTCTTTAATCGGCACACCAGTTTTCAGCTGCGCTAACATAATTTCAAAAGGGATTTCTAATGATCAAATTTGCCTTATAAAATGATAAACTTGGATTAGCAAACACAGCATGCCTTTGGAACACAGGACTGATGGTTGCTGATAATGGCCCCCTATATGCCAGTGTAGATATTACATTAAAAACCAGCCATTTCCAGCTACAATAGTCCGGAACAACATAAACAATGTCTACACTGTATTTTTGATTAACTTCGTGTTATTTGAAATGGACAAAAAAATGCTTTTCTTTTGCAAACAAAGGAATTTCTAAGTGACCCCAAACTTTTGAACATAGTGTATGCATGGTCTGTGAGTGTTTAGGCTTTAATGAGCTCTTATCCACTGTCAGATTTACAACAGACTATCGCACCGGCACAGATTTCCCCTGGATGTACTGGGATGCCCCGGCTTGATCACAGGAGGCGTATGTCATGTTGTGTCACGCTGATGAAAGCCCGGGCCGGGTTTGTGTTGTCGGGAGGCTGGCACTTTGTGTAAGTCACACTGCCTGTGAGAAACCCCTCCACCTGAGTGTCTGATCAGAGAGCACAGTCAGCCATGTGGAGTGTCTGTGAACTGCTGCATGTCTCTCTCTCTGCCTAGAGTTGATTGCATTGGTCTGTCTTGGCTTGCCTGCCTGTCTGTCTGCCTAACTGCCTGCCTGTCTGTCTGTCTTGGCCTGCCTGCCTGCCTCCCGGTCTGTCTGCCTGCCTGCCGGTGTGTCTTGGCCTGCCTGACACCCGGTCTGTCTGCCTTGGCCTGTCTGTCTATGTCTGTCTGTGTCTGCCTGCTGGTCTGTCTTTCTGTCGCTCTCTGTGTCTCTTGGTCTCTGTCTTAGGCTGTATTTGTCTGTCTCCATCTGTGTCTCTCTCCTCTCTCGGTATCACTGTCTTTATCTCAGTCTGTCTGTCTTGCTTAGTCTGTCCATCTCTCTCTCTTTCTGTTTTCACCCTTTCATCGGTGCTTGTGGGTCTGTGCGTCTGGATGTGCCTTTGCGTGTCATTGCTTTGTGTCTCTGTCTGTCTATGTGCGTGCGTATGTGTGTGTGCATGTTCTGCCCTCTGTTTCCTGGCCTCATGCCTCCCTCACTCCCTCCTCCCTCCCTCCGGTTCAGTCTGCCAGTGGCCTCACTGCCAGGTCACCGCTTCGGATCCCCTGCGGCTCCGGGGCCGTCGAAAGAGCTGCTGAGCCATCCGTTGCCACAGCGACGGCGGCGGCACTGCCTGGTGGGGCTCGAGTGAGCTCAGCAGGCATGGGTGTGTGAGCGTGCGCGTGTGGAGGCGTGGGGTGGCATGGGGGGGGCCCTGGCGGTATCTGGGACAGAGCTGAAGCTTCTCACAGCTGTCCTGTGCTCTGCTGGACTGAGCATGCCGCTCAGAGACCACGGGAATGTCACAGCCAGGAGAGTCGCCCTGCACAGCCCCACTCTGCTGGAGAAAGGTACCAAATTTAGCCACTCGTAGGTCTTCAACTGCTTGTGAGCCAGGGTTTCTGTGGGGTCGGGGGGTGGGGGGGAGGACTCCTTGCCTATGTTTTCACAACAGGAGGATACAGTTTGTCATTCTCATGTGACTGGAATCATGTTTTAATTTTGTAGTTTTTTTTCCAGTTTCACTTGGACTGTACAACCCGCAGTGGAGGGTGTAGTTTGCATTGTGCGGACCCCAAGCACGCTGCCTCTGCTGCTGTAGGATGATGGGGCGGGGACCAGGAAGCTTGGAAATGTGGATTTGGAATTGACGGGGGATTTGTTCATGTTGAGACGGAACCTGAGAGAGAGCGAGACAGTGTGTATCTGTGTGTGCGTGTCTGTGGTCAGTGTGTTGTACCAATGGGACAGTGACCCATCTGACTCGCCTGGTCCATTCAGCACAAGGTTTTATCCCCTGAAGTTTTTTTGAGTATTTTCTTTCAGTTTAGGATGTTCTAGCACGTGGTTTATTGGACAGGAAGAATGAAGCAAACCATGGCTTTTTTCATGCTTGGACATTCTCCCACTTTTGTTTACTTACAAACTTGCTTTTTACAGGTAGCTATGGCTTAGGCAGAGTCAAGTTTTCACTTGCGTAAAAGGATGCCTATGTGCCAGGGCAGCAATTCCTGATGGTCCTGTGAAAAGCATCAGTGAGGTTAGGGTTTCCCATGCCTGGGGCTTTTGCCAAGGGGTTGCTTAATTTCCAAAACAATGACCCGGCAATCGATACACCGGTACCCACCCACAACCCCCATATGGGAAATTTTTGTGCAACGTAAACCAACATGAAAAACTTCGGGACCTCTACACTAAGCCATGTCACATCTGATCTGGCTGCCTTCACCATCTGACCAAAACAGTGAATTAATTTTTAAAAGAATTTTTGGGGGGAGGGTGGTAAAGGGAAGATTCAGCAAAGTGGGGCATTGGGAAAATCCAGCAGGGAGGTCTAGTTTGGGGGGAGACAGCAAGAAGATCAAGTCTGGGGGTGGGGTGCAGGAAGATCTAGTGTCAGGGGGATGCTAGAAAGATCCAGCAGCTAGAAGCTGTGCCATTTGGAGGACCTGACTGCAGATGTAGAAGGTGTTACAGATATGTGTGGGTATCAGGTATGGTTCAGAAGTTCTCAGGAACCATATCCGTTGGCTTTTGCCTGTCGGTTTTCGACTAAGATCTTGACATTTGTGACTCCCCTGTCATCTCCTGTCTGTCACCGCCGCGCACACATGCATGATCTGCAGAAAGGTGAGCGAAATCCATGCCGTGCCTGTCATGGCTGACTGGCCAATGGCATGGAGTACGGAGCCCATGGCAGGAAAAGTGCACCAGAGTCCCCCTATGTGAGCGCATCACGACTCGACGAGCCCGTATCGTATTTCATTGCATTTGCATTATAATGAGTGCAAAGAGACCTCCAGACGCAGGTCTCTGGGCGATATGGTCGTTTGTCAAACGCTTGGCTCTTAGATGGCTGCGATAAGGAGCCGTCTGGCACAGTGGCGTTTTGTTTTTGCCTAGACGACATCTTAAGTCTGCTCCCTCTCGCCCCCTCGCTCGCTGTCACCCTCTGCCTCTTCTCATCCAACTATTTTGTTTCCTGCCTGGACCCCCCTTTCAACAGACTATTTTCAAGAGAAACCTGGCACATCCTTTCACAGAACCCAGATTATAATTAACAGAATCCCCCTCCCCCCCAACAAATTAATTTGTCCCAATACCCAAGTAACCACAGCGTTCTCTTCCTGTCCGGGTGTCTCTGGTGAGAACGAGAACTGGCAGGACTGACTGTGGAGCCAGCGCCGGAGCCCACCCCACTCTGACCACTCAAGTACACGCTGTTCTCAAACTGAACAGGCCGGGATGTTCCTCTTCCCCCTGCCCCCCACCCCATCCCCTCTGAGATGCAACTCAGTTGCTCTGTTTACCAAATGTTCTGCAATTGCTTAGCGGGAATACTTAACCTGGTTAAGGTCTGGCACGGTGACAGCTCAGCCGGGCTTTACCTGTGATGGAGGTGGGAGGGTATCATTCATTTGGACTCCCATCTCCTGTGGAAGGTCCAGCTCCTCCTCTGCCCTGTGTAGGGTTTTTACCAGCAAAGGTTATTCATTGAAACCCACAAAAGGCCTTGTCTAAACTCTCCCGTCGCACTGACCTGTTCCCTGACATGCCAGAAAAACAAGCGTGCTCCCTTTCCCTTTGTCCGTGGAGGTTCTGACGAGGCCCTGTCTGTGCCAAGACACCTCCAGCAGAACGCCCACCCTCTTACCTTCATTTACTTGCCAAGTGACTCCGTGGGTCAGGAACAAACTCCCCCTTTGACCATGCCTTGCTCCCAACCCCGCCCCCCCATCCCAACTGAGCATACCCCTGTGGACGGACCTCTGCTGCACCCCTCGCTCTGACCCTGCCTTGCCCCGGCTAAAACAAAAGGCCTCTTTTTTTGTATTTCGAAAAAAAAAATCATTCCATAAAACAATACATTGAGAAACATGCTAATATGTCCCTGGGATGCCCTTGAACCACGGAACTGTGCACAAGAAGTTATTGTGTCTCATCTCTCATCTGCCGAAGCATTGTTATTCCGTGCATGATTCATCGCTGGACATAAAGTTCTGTTGTCAGGCCACAGCCAGCTCTGATGCTGGAGGCTCCTGGCCAGCCATCATCTGAAGGGGGCCCATTGTTCCTTTACATCGAATCTGAAGCACCTCTGTATGGCCAGCCGGCTCTGGCCCTCTCAGAGCGCGTTAATAACTCTGAGAGAGCACAGACAGTTCGTTCGAGGGTTTGGGGGAAAAAATGGGAAGGACTTGCGATTGCTCTCTGCTGCCTCCTTGTGACAGTTCTCAGATACAGCGGGTGTCATGTACTCTGTTATAAGTAATGGCACACTTATTGGGTATTAATGGTCCTGTTTTTTTTCTCTCTCTCCTGTTTGTTTTTTCCAGCTGAACTGGAGTTTGTTCAGATAATTATTATAATCGTGGTGATGACCGTGATGGTTGTCGTGATTATCTGTCTGCTGAACCACTACAAGCTCTCCACCTGGTCCTTCATCAACAGGCAGAGTCAGGCCAGGAGGCAAGAGGACAGTCTGCAACCGGTGAGTCCGGCCATCCCACCCAGCAATATAGGAGGCCACTCAGAGAATCCAAGAGCCTATCACGTGATTGTCTGATGGGAAAAATAAAATGCTCGTTTTGGTTAGCCTAGCTTGGCTCAAGTGATGTCATTGATTCCATCATGATAAACCCCATCTAAAATGTGGTGCACAGTAGGCCCCCTACACCTTGCACTTTGTTTCGTGTGTGGACATGGGTTATTGTGTCCTCCCCCCTCCCCAAAACACGGGCTGGGGGCCCTAGGTGCGTGTTGCTTTCCCTTGGATGTGCCACCTTTGTAGTCAGGCAAAACCACTAGCTCCTACCAGCGTCTGCTCCAGTTCAGTCTTTGAAACCAAATATGTTTATGAATATTTTTTAGGAAAGTTAATTTTCAATTTTATAGTCTATTTGCTGGTTTTTTGGAGTCCCACAGTCCAGTATCATATACAGTTAAGGATAAAAGCTTCTCTAATCGGCTCCGTGCTCTTTCCTTTATCAACTCCGTTTCCCTTTCAACAACCCCCTCATACCCGCTAACTGTTAAATCTGGGAGTTGATTTAACTGAGAGAGGATGATATTTGCTCATTTCACCGGACTGACCAATCAGAAGCATCTCCTGACCTGGCCCAACGAGGCTAGAGAGGTTTCCTGACATGGCATTTGACAAAAAGACCCTTGTTCGTTGCTCCCTAACCCAACCCTTTTGTTTTTTTGTTTCTTCTCCTTATATAGGATGGGTGTCTGTGGCCACCTGACAGTGGGTCACGACAAGGGGCCGCAGAGGTGAGTTGTTGGGTATCTCCCCCCTCCCCCTAAGCATACTTTCTGGTGACAGGATTTCCGACAGGGGCTGATTCACGTGTGACGAGCAGCCCCGTCCGTGTTTCACCAATCCTCTGCGTTTCCGCCGATGGCATCTACACGGGGTCAGAGTGTTTGGCCATGTTGCTTAGTGAGGCCACAACAGTGTGTAAATAACTGATGAGAACCTCACATGAGCTTTGGGTTCATACATTCCAATACTGATGCCCATTTACTCCTGGAATTCGGCCACTTAGGCATTCTTTCCAGTTAGTTTCGTAATAATAATAAAAAGTAACTGATTATTTAAAATATAATAAGGCCATGTAGAATTATGTTAAGATTTTATTGGAGAAGCGCTATAATTTACCTCACTCAAAAGTCTCTCAACTTGACGAGGGCATAGTCCTATTGAGGTTATGAAGATTAGCTGTATAGTTTGTTGGTCTGCAGTTTTCCCTCCAGAAATCAACATTTGCCTGTCTCAACAGGTGATGTATGCCCCCCAGTCTCGGGAGAGGTTCACCACGCCCTCGTTTATGCAACGGGACAGATTCAGCCGCTTCCAGCCCACCTACCCCTATCTGCAGCATGAGATCGACCTGCCGCCCACCATCTCACTGTCGGACGGCGAGGAACCGCCCCCCTACCAGGGCCCCTGCACGCTGCAGCTGCGTGACCCAGAGCAGCAGATGGAGCTGAACAGGGAGTCGGTGCGCGCTCCACCAAACCGGACCATCTTTGACAGTGATCTGATCGACGTGCACAGCGCTGGGGGCGGGCCACGCCCACCTAGCAGCAACTCGGGCATCAGTGCCGCTCACTCCGGCAGCCACGGTAGAATGGAGGGGCCCCCACCTGCCTACAGTGAGGTCATGGGCCACTACCCGGGCTACTCTTTCTTTCTTCACCAGCACGGCAATAACCCCCCCACGCAGGGGGCGGGACGCAGGACAACCCGGCAGGGCGACCCAGAAAGCACAACAGCTCCCGCCAAGGCCAAGGATGGCCAGCGGGAAGACCTGGTGTGAGGTGGGCTGGATGGACAGGGCTACAGAGTCCGGCCTCGCCCTTCACACAAAAAGGGGATGTGGTCACTTTCTCAACACTCCCACGCACAACTGAATACCGACCTTCGCTACAAAGACAACAGACAAGAAGTAAAGGAACCAAGATTACAGTTTTTTCTTAATTTTTTCAAATGTTGCTAAAACTGTGGGGGGGGGGCGCACGCCGTGTGGAGTGTTCAGCTTCATAGCTACTGTTTTTTTTATATTCTTTCCTTCATGTGAATATAATGATTATTAGCACAGATTTTAAGTAGTCCCCCCCCAGGACTTTTTTTTTTCTTTTTTTTCTTTCTGAAGACCGGGATCTGTGCACAAACAAGATTGAAAACCAGTGGAAATCTAAATCTGAGTGCCAAGATTTGAGTGGAGGTTAAAAAAAAATCAGTGGGGAGAGGACTTGCTTAATGCTCAAAAGAAATGTTTATCTAAAAGTTGCACTATCTTATCGTTTAAAGAAAAGAGGGAATTGCTGTATGTAATTTTCTGTGTGTGTGTGTGTGTGTGTGTGTGTGTGTGTGTGTGTGCACGTGTGCGTTTGTCCTTTCATTTGTGGATTGAAATTTTAGCTCCAAAGATTTGCCGTGGGAGCAATGGGGTTTATCCTTTTTTTTTGTAGAAAACACGCAAGAAACTCGGATCCAGCCTAAAATCCTCATGACTCAAATTGTTAGTACAGGGACATTTCGAATTTTTTTTTCTCATCATATTCTCTGAGACACAGTTTGAAATCTCTGCCCTCCTTCTGCTGGATGAAAAGCCTAAAGAATAATCATGGTGGATGAGCAGAGGTGCTGTTCGTTGTATAGGTCAGCTTTCCAATCTGGTCCTCAGGGACCCCCCAGACAGTCCATGTTTTTACTCCCTCCCAGCTCCCAAGCAAAAATGTGGACTGTCTGGCAGGGAGCTGGGAGGGAGCAAAAATGTGGACTGTCTGGGGCTCCCTGAGGACCGGCTTAGAAAATACTGGTCTAGGACATGCATGTCCAACTGTAAATGACTGAGGGCCAGCCAATACGAACGTACCAGTTGCCATTTCACATTTAAAAAAAAAAACGTGATGTCCAAACCCTCCTTCCATCCCTGTCCACCCTTCATCCACCAGTATCCTTTGGGCAGCAGCTCCTCGGGTCACTTTCACGTTTCTGATACCTGCACCCCACAGCCCCTTGCTCTCCCCACGCATGCTCGACTCGTCCTGTCCACCCAACATCCGCACGTCACACGGACGGCTCGAGGAACGCCAGGGAACTGCTCTTTCGCGCTCGGCTCATGCTGCGTCTCTCCAGGAGTCCCCGGTTGGTGTAATCAGGTTTTGGACTGTGGTCAAAGACAAGGGCTATGTGACGGTGGTATCTGTGACCTTCTGACCTAGCCTTTCTCCACGCGTCGTTGCCTTCTCCTCTGCTATTGCTATATTACTGACAGTATTAAAGCCAACCCCAGCTTCTTATAATGTTTACTACCTGCGTAACCCAATACAGAAGATGTTTGATAAATGTTTTGTTGAACAAGGTAGTACTTCTCAATCCCTTTAAAAGGATGCCAGGGAGCCTCACATCGGGGCCCCTCAGCCTTTGTGGGCCCCGATACCTTGAGCGTTGGTGACTGTTTGTCTCGGTTTGGCCATAGCATGGTGTCCCAGAAGAAGCCCGGTTGACCTGTTCATCAGGACTGCCTGGTCTTGTTGGGGGGTGGGGGGTGGTATGTTTGGTGTGCCCCGCAGCCCCTATAATTGAACTGTACACTTTACTTCCTTTCAAGCGCTTGTTGTGATTATTTGATTCATCGCTTTTAATACATCGTGATTATCTGGTTTCAGAAAGGTCACACAGTTCGTTTTGAGGGAGCTTTCCGGTGAAACGCTGGTGTGGTTCGGTCATTTCAACGACAGGAAACGGTCACTGTGGGCAGTTCGGCCACACTGATTGGCCATTACCGTGTTGACGATGCAGATTGTTCATACTATCCAGTGTATCGGCGTTTGACTATAATGCAACAGGATTCCCCTGGATCCGATACGTTTTTTTTCCCCTGATGGGATCCCCTTCCTCCTCCTGTGTGCTTGAATGGGAAAAGATAGGAAAATCAATAGCAAACTTCCCTGGCCTAGACTTTATTTATACAACTTTAGAGACTCTTTGGGAAGCAATGAAGATAAACTGTGTTCTTGGGGTTTTTTTTTCCATTTCCTTTTTATTTGACTTTTTGTAACAACTTGGATTCTAGAAGCGTAGATGAAAGCCTTTCGTTGCTATTGTGACGTTCTTACTCCCTGCATTTTTATTGGCTCTGGAGAGCAGTCTGTTCTCTTATTTCTATATCGCTGCTGCTACTGCTGCTGCTACCGCCGCCGCCGCCGCTGCTGCTGCCGCCACCGCCGACGTCAGTCATTTTCCGTGTCACTTTTCCCTATATGGCTTGTTGCGTGATACTGTCGTTTTTAAATGTCCGAAGCAGTTTTCGTTCCTCTTTTGTTTGTTGTTGTTATATTTTAACATCTGTTTGTTTCTCTTCGTTCGCTTGTTTCTGTCTGCTCTTGTAGCTAAACGAGGAGGAAAAGAAATGCTCATTTACTGTTTTCTATGAGGAGGTTTGCATGTTACTATTATGAGTAAAAAGGTGCCTAATGTTCTCGTTTGAGCAGATATAGGAACCCAGTTGCACTCAAGCCCCGACCTTCGTTGTGCCTCACTTCCAACGGTGCTTTTTTCAGTAGTCTGTCTCTTATGTTTATTTGTAAGGTGCTGTATATAACTTGAATATATTATGCACATATCCTACCCAATGGGTAGAAGCAACATAAAACTGACGTTGTGAATAATGTAATATAATGTACAGATGATATAAAATTTTAACATGTTGGCATCCAGTTTCCGAATGCCTTCAAAATGTGCTTTTGTCTTTTTGTAAACAAGAAAAGGTTTGCAAAGTAACACTTAAATATGATTAAAAATAAATACAAATTGCTACTTATATTATTTTCCTATAAATAATAATCTGTTATGGTAAGGATGAAATTAATGTTCTGAATTTAGGATGTTATTGAACAGATTTTTTTTTTCCCTTAAGAAAAGAATTGGTACCACAGTGCTTGCTGGTCGTTTTAGTGACCCATCATTTGGTCCGGTATTAAACACATTTAACCAGAGTTTTACCTAAACGTGAAGTTAGGGGATGTCCTGCTTCATGAACCGTGTGTGGAGGTGACAGACTGGCCTCCTTGGGGGACTTTAAAGGCAGCTTGTCCTTGCAGTTATATCACAGACTCTCATACTGGTGCATTGGTACATGGGGATGGGAGTCTTGAGTTTTCCTGCCGAAAAAAAACAAGGCTGCTCTTGCGCTTCTGATATTTAACGCCTTTCAGGCACCGGGGGCGTTTAAAAACTGCTACCCAGGAAAGGTTTCACCACAACAGGCTCTCATCGCCAGCCATCTCGCATGGAATGGTCTCGCCTACCGCACAGATGGCCACCACCGCCAGACCGTGTGAATTTTGATTCGGTCTAGCGCTCAGCCCCCAACCCACACCCTCTAGTAGGCATTTCCCAAGCAGCTGAACTGGGACTTTCAAAATTATTCAATTAATTATCATTATTAATATAATTTTATTTTTAATAAAAAGGTTCACTCCACTGACAAAGGGTCAGTGTGAACTCGCAAAAAAATTATTTGCAAGATCTGAAAGGCCAAAAAATACTCATTCCTACACGTCACAGGACACATGGCACTATTTTGAAATGAATACCCATCTACTCTAAGGCTTGCACCGTGCGTTTAGTCCCCCCCAAAAAGTGAGGCTCTTTCAGTTTGGCGACTCTGTTGCAGGCTGCCTGACCGGTGACAGATATTCCTGATTCCTGTGCTGAATATCAGGAGTGTTTTCTGAATTACCGCTCAATGATCTCTGAGCATATTGTTTTATTTTGTTGCTCACTTTTTTTTTTTTTTTTTTAAATATAAGCACACATCTGATCAGGATGAAGCACTAAACTAACACTGTGGTAAGAGAGGTGTGTGAAGCCAGGATGTAATTGGACAGAGAATGCAATTCAGTCTGTTTTTCTATTTTATACATATTCAGTGTATGTGGTGTATAGGAAAAGCATTTTAATTGTAGTCTCATTCATTTATATACTCAGACTCCACTGTACAGTAACATTGCGCATGTTCATTCTTATCTCTAGGTAATGTACATAGCAATGCCATTTTTTTTTTTTACTTTTGTTTTGCTTTTTTGTTGTTTTTCCAGTGCACCAAATGAGCAGCAGTCGCCATCTTGAGACGTAATTCTGTACCAAGGGCCCTTAGACCCCCCCCCCCCCCCCCATGCACTGGCTTACAGAACTAACTTTGGCTCAAACCAAATTGTTCAGCACGTTCCAACGTCCACTCACCAGGCATCAGAAAAATTAACAAACACAACGCAGACTGTAGCCGCGTTCTGCGCTTACGATGTCACAGCAGTTACATACTTCAGTCATGATAGTTCTTACATGACTACTTCCACCGTGGACTTTGTAACATCTGTTTGCTTTATTTACAAAACTTATCTATATATATCTATATATAAATAGATATGTATAGATATTTATAAACTGTCGTGTACTTTGCCTTTTTTTTTTATTTAAGCAATTGTGATGTAATAGGTTTTAGGCCTAAGGTCTGTTATTGCAATACTTTTACAGAAAAAAAATCAAAAAATGTTGCTCTAAGTGCTGTTGTAGTCAAAGATTTTATGCTTGTACTTAATGCTGTGGTCAAACTGCAGCAAAATTATTAAAACTTAAAAAAGAAACAAATATGAGAGTCTTGTTTGGAGGTGGGGCTGACGTACTCAGATGTTGAATTGCTGGTCTTTTTTTTTTTTTTGTGGTGTTTCTGATAATTTATGATCTGTGGATTATCATGTGGGAACACTTGGATGAAGCCGGTGAGTACAAATTGAAAATAACTCTTAAAGGTTTAGATAGGTCAGTGCCCCCCCCCCCCCATAATTAGTCATTAAGGATGTGAATCTAAAGTGGTCTGTGATCAAGGTCTAGAAGTTACCACACCCAAACAAATGTGGTAAAGAGAGGTTCTGATGGACGTACCGCAATACTGTGGCTCAAAATACACTAAGGAAGGTTGAATCAAGCATGTGTGACAGGATATGTGCAACATAGCTTAGAGGCAAGAAGACATGGCCTGTTCTGAAGGAGTCTGACCCGAGACATTTAAGATGCCAGATTCTTGTGCTGGTTGGGGACGATGGACATGTTTAATCCTCCTCAACTTCAGTGCACGAGAGGACAGCTTGTGGCCTGTAAATCAGTGTACCCTCATCCTGAGAGAGATTCTCACCCCTTGCCAGTGAGTCTGACATGCGGCACCTTGGTGACAAGGGCATTGGTCCAGATATGTAAGGCCTGAAAGTAGATTTAATGGTCTCGGGTCACAGCAGGAAGACAGACCGTTACAAACCTGCCAGATGTTACTGCTGGATTGGGAACCACAGTGATGGGGCTGCTCGAGTCTCTCTCCACACTTTACATGTGACTGTCCGTTCTGTGCTCCTGGGGCCAACAAAGCATGCCACCAGTCTTGGGAAAGTGGACCAGCTGCTGTATCTGGATGTGAGCTTCCCGTCAACAGGCTTTAGGCTCATGTTCACTCTGTACCAGCACCACCTGCCCGAGTGTCAGTCATTTGAAACGGGCATTCATCGTTCCACCCGAGTGGATGTCACCTCTGTAAAGCCCCACAGGTCAGAGGCTCATTCTTCCTTTAATAACTGCAGTCAGACATACAACTTTACTACTCTCCTCCTGGCTCGTGCAAGGCTATATAGATAATCGTAAACCTTCCTGTTGAACTCACCATAGGTGTTTGAGCTGTGTAGTTGGAATGTTAGCATTGTTGCTTAGTGGCCAGTTTTTAATGCACCTACGGGTCTCTGCTTGTTATCAGTGGTTGGTTTTTGGAGCAGAACATTACCTCCATTGCTCACCTGGCTCCATAGTCCAGTGATCCCAGACAGCACATGTGGGGATGCAGTCTGGAGCTGCTTTTGAAAAGATTTCATAACCTTTCTGTAACAAGTTCCCTAGACTTGTTAGACATACAGCACACACACTCAAATTTCATTCCAATTCACTCACATTGTTTGCTTTACCATCTCCTTTAATTTTGATCCTGCTCACAACCTGGCATGTTTATACTCCCAAGCTTAAAAAAAAGTAAGATGTATGATCTCATTTATTTTTCTAGAACCATCCAGGGGAAGATGGTTTCGCAGTGTCGTGTCAGTAAAGAAAGTCAAACACACCGAAAATGCACAACTGCTGTTTAGTGCTATTGTACCTGCACCTCACAAATGGTTACACTGTGTTTCTTAATGTATTAGCACAACTGATTACAACATATTGGCACATTTCTGATCTCTTTAAAAGGTAACCATCACTTTGAAGAAATTATTTTTAAGCTATGAACAATTTTCAGTCTCTAAACGTTCTATTGCATTTTTAATTGTTCAGGACTGTGGTCGAATCTCAGAACCACCTGGGAGTGAGGTGTGTAACTTGGTACTGCCACTAGATGGGTTCATGTTACCCAGCAGACCTGGGGACACACATGAGAACCACAGACTTCTATTTCAAATCACGGACACATAGCTAATCTGCTTTCTTTCGGAAGGCGATTCGGTCTTTGGTTTCCTGCAGTTTTTCTGAAAACTTGTCCTTGGTCTCTTCCATCTTCTCTGAAAGGCGTTCTTTCGTCTCCTCCATTCTTTCTGAGATGAGCTCCTTCGTCTCCTCCATCTTTTCGGTGAGCCTCTCCTTTGTCTCCTCCATCTTGTCCTGGAGATAGTCTTTGACAGGTGGTGGAGTAGAGAGGTACTCATGTTTGCGCAGGTATTTTACGGAAATGGAGGTTCCGGCCAACGTCACCGTATACCTGGCTGGTGTGGCAATCTCCAAAAAGGAACAAAGAGTCAAATTACGTATCATCTCAACTTGGAAATCAAAGTAATGCGACAAGAAGTCAAGTCCCTAAGGATGTTCAGATATGGCAAACAGCAGCACAGTTTAGAGCTCAGGAAATCTGCCTTACTTTGTACATTGCATAGGCTGTGATGGCGTACCCACTCTGGGAATCCCTCAGATAATTAACAAGTTTTTCAGGAAATCCAGCATACTCCAGAAACTGAACCACATTCACTCCCCTACAGAAAGAGATGGAGATGAATTGCTTCAAGCCACTTGCCGCAGGTTAGGGAAGTTAACTATTATATAATCATAATAAATATAAGAAATATATAAATAAGCAAATGGTCACATGTTAAAACTGGCCAAAATTAATAACTAAATTGGCACTTTGTTTTAAGACCAGATTGCATTACAAAGAAAAATCTGTGGCATTAAGAAATCCTGCACATAAAAAAATTTAATAACCAAACCAATAACAGTGCAGCATGGAGACTCAGTGGGTAACACTGTTGCTTCACACCTCCAGGGCTGGGGGCTTTAATCTCACTTCTACTGTGTGTTTCTGTGTTATTTGCATGTTCTCCATGTCACGTGGCTTTCCTCTCGCAGTCCAAAGACATGCAGTTAGGCTAACTGGCATCTCTAATTTGACTATGATTTTGCATTTTGTATGTGCATCCTACGATGGACTGGTACCCCAGCCTTGTACCCTGTGGTGCCCACCGGGTGACTGACCAGCATATTCCTTGTGTGGATTAACATACTTGGCCAATAAAGCTGATTCTGATTCTGATATGCAGGTAGAAGATGGAATAAGTCAGTTATATATCACGGATATATTATCCTTGGGAACAGACTAAGAGCACTTACTTCATAGCAGCATAGTAGAAGGTGCCAAACCACACAAAGGATGTCAGAAGATGTACAGGTATCATCACTTTTCCATACTGTTTGAAGGTCTTCTTGAACCTCTGTACCAGGCCGATGGATCTGTCCTGAAGGGGGTCTGCGTCTGCGGGAGAGCCAGGCATCTGTGGAGAGTCTGACTGGTAGGTGGGGTCTGCTCCTGCCAAGCTCGTGGGCGGAGAAGGCTGGGATTCTTCTTTAGGGTTGGGGCTGCGTTTTTCCATGGCCCTGACTGTCACCGACGTGTTCAGCCAACATGAGCAGGGGACCAATCTCCTTAAACCTGAGGCGACAACGGACGGCTCACGGGCAGCTGGGCAGACGACCACAGACCGCACGGCGGCCGCCTGCCATAAGATCTTCTGGGACAGAAGACGTTGCATCACTGTCCCCACTGGTTATCTCCTCCTGAGGATCCTGGAGGGGCATCAACATATCATATTGGCAAAGTCTTGATTAGACTGCTTCAGCTTATTTGTTGTATTTCATTTGTTTGTCCGCAATACAGTATTCTCACGGCGCTTAGTAACCTGAATCTTATGTTAGAAAGACACAAAAAAGCCCCGAATGCATACAAGTTTAATTTCCACGGCTAAATTCTGATATAAACAGTTTTCCAGCTGCCCGATGGCTCAACACTAACGCCAAATGCGATACAGTACACCGAACGGTCACGTGCTCCTCTGCGTAAACGTTACCGCACACTTTAGCGCCTCGAGCTTTGACGAAGTCGAAATGCACGAGTCTGACAGTGTTTTACCGCATGGGACCATTTTCGAAAGTTAAGGCTTAACCGAATCACAATGCGGTGCATGCATGATAAAGTACTGTTACAAATATAAGAGCAGGTTACCTCGAAATTAATGGCCAGTGCAGTCAGTGCAGATGCTGGAATGAAAAAATAGGTTTGACACCAAAGCTGTAAGGAGACTCATTTATAAAAATGTCCTTATCAAACCCAAATATAGTAACAAAAATGTATTGATACAAAATGCATTTAACTTTTTTCTAAGAAACAAAATATTAGTGAAATATTTGTACTTGTATTGCTAGCTAGGTCCGAACCTGCGATACTCCGTAATCTACGGCAATTTAGGTGCAAAGTTTAATTGCTAGATACCACCGTAATTGTGCTGTTCTCTCGTCGGTATTAAGGTCCTTCTGAAGGACAGTAAAAGATCAACACGTAGCTCCGGCTCCTAACTTATCCAGAATAACATTGTGGACAGTAGTTGGAGTCCAGTTTCAGTAACAGCTGAGGCCCAGTTCTGAACACTTGCCAGTTTGTCGGGCTCAGCAACTACCAACCTAAGAAAAGTAGGCGAAACGCCGCTATGCAGTACTATGAGTTTACCGTCGGTAATTTTCTTTGCAAAACATCCTTGTTTTAATAAATCCACTCGACTGCATGAGTTCCCGATTCTTCTTCTGCCATTATAAATAGAGTTAATAGAGGCTAACTTAAACAATCGAGCATGTCCCTACTGTCATTCAGATCACTGCTGCTAGCAAAGTGTTCCTCCCACATGGTAAAAATTAGATATGCAATGGAGTCGGGAAATGTAGTCTATATAGGATATTTCCTATTCAAGTACATGTTTATTTATACTGTTGTAACTCCACTTCCCAGCATGCATAGGGAGCATGCCCAAGAAATGAGGAATAATTCCGGAAGTACTGGTAAGCGTGCTTTGCCACATGTTTGTGGCATTTTAATAGTTGACTCTTGAATACATCGCTGGTTGGATAATCACGGAGCTGTCCAAACAAATGTGGTTAGTTATTTGTTGACACATTAGGAATTAGGAATAGTTATATTTGAATGAGTTTGCAGCTATTGTTAGTGTTTTGGCATTCTAGTTCACTGTTATTTTGTTTGCTTGTCCTGTCAATCAGCAGCGTTGCTAGGATGCCATCCTGGAATGGGCATTTTAGATTGTTGGGTGGGTATCAGTGTTCGAAATGTGTCAGACGTTTTGGGGGGTCCCCTTGGTGGGCAGTCAGACCATGACGTGAAAGTGCAACAAGTTTGCATAAATGTAGGCATGGGCGTCGTTAGGCCTATTTAGGGTGGGCTTCAGCTCCCCCAAAATGATCCGAAGCCCCCCCCCCATAAAAATATAGTAATTATCATATTATTTTAAAATTATATATCCATACATTTCATATAAGATATCATTGAGCGCAGGTACACACTTAAAAAATAGAAGCAAGACTACGAGTTGAAATTAAAAATAATACTGTAAGTCTAGCTATCATTATTTAATTAAAATTATGTAGTGGCTGTTTAAGCTGCTATAGATAGAGCTGTATGGACGTGCTGTATGGACAGATTATTTTTTCAAAAATAAACACAATTTACAACAAAAAACATTTTTGCAAATTTGCAAATTATGTTATACAGTAATACCTGAGTGCTTATTTGAGATAAATTAAACAGCCCTCTCATCCACTGCACCTGGAAGTCAATGTCGGGTTTCTGCCTGTGTCTGAGGTTGCCAGTATTGCCTCCCAGAGCTGCTGTCCTCATAGATCTTCTTTTTGATGATGCTCCACAGGTTCTCAATAGGGTTGAGGTCAGGGAATTATTTCTCCATTTATGCTCATAGCAGCCAAGGAGTCACTGGTGTTTTTTGCATTATGGGTTGGTGTGTTGTCCTGCATGAAAATAATTTCATTGCGTTAGACATGATTCTTCTTTCTGTACCAATGCCGGAAATGTTTGATTAAGAATTCCATATATCATGTCATTTTGATTACTTAAGTGACTCTAAATGGACGTTCCATCTTGCTCTGCATTATTCCAGCCCACACTGTCACTTCACCACCTCCTTGCCGACGTTGCAGTCTTATCGGGACGAGGTGGCCATTCATCAGCCATCCCAAATTCATGGCACGGCATTCATCGGCAAATAAAGCTGTTTGAAAACGAGTCTTCCTGTATTTCTGAGCCCACTGCCAATGTTTATCTTTGTGAACGTTCGTTAGGGATGGCCAAAATACATCTTTATGCACCTCCGGAGGAGCGCGCATCGAGAGGTTCTGGGACTTCAAAGAATCCAGCAGATTCAGAAACCCATTTGCTGGTCAACATACTCTTTTAAAACTGCCCTTTTAATAACATTAATTCATCTTACAGAAACTTTCCTTAATAAACCTTTATCTGGCTAAATTTGTCTGCCCTCTGAATCACTCACAAATCTTTTCACAGTTCGATGATGGAGATCAGTTTTTGTGAAATATCAGTTGTTTTCATGCCTTTTGCAAGACATTGCACTATTTCACGCTTTTCATCTTCAGATACTGTAGCTCCCTGTATTGCAGGCAAACTGTGACTTGCTCAATAATGTGGAACAATCTTTTTAAGTAGGTTTCCCTCTAATTAAGATTGTCTGGAAAACTAATTAACAAACCTGTCCGAGAATGATATCAGTTATCTACAGTTATCTAAAAAGTTATGAGAAATAAAACAATAACCTTCATTGTCACTGAAATCCTTCTGCTATATTACTTACATAATAATATGAAACAGTGTAATTCCTACAAATTGCAGGATAAAATTTATATATAAACATTTGCTGAATTGTAGAGAAATACACAAATATGAATGCATCATATATGATGAAAATGGAAAGACACAGAAATTCTGACTCAGTAGGTAACCCTGATCCTGAAGTGCTGGTATCAGGCAGGTTTTCTATCCTACCTGATGAGTTACTGTCTGCCTGAGATCAGGTGCAGCTCATCAGAGAGCAGATAGAATTAAAAACCTGCTGGATACCAGCACTTCAGGATCAGGGTTGCCTACCCCCATTCTAACCGGTCTGATCATGGTAACAAAGTCAATGTGTTTGCTGGGAAGGTATTTTTGTGTTGTAACTTGTTCTTGGTGAATCAGGGCCTGACCCTGGATAAAAGAGCCACTGTACATAGGTGTCAGGTCTCGTGGGTTTTAGCCCATATTGCCATTCCTTTTCACCCCTGCAAAACCTTTAGGAGACCCCACCCATTTTTGATGACTCACAGTTTCCACCAAATTTTACAGTGCACCATCTTAATGTTTTCAGTGGAGCTGTGGCAGATGCTCTCACTGTGGAATGGACTTCTTTCCCATGCGCCCTGCGGGATATAAGGAACATACCCTGAAATGTTGTACTCTCCTGGTATAAACTGGTTCCGAACTGGTGCTTACTTCCTGATTCGCAGGCATGCTTTATGGATGCTGACATCTTTCTATGTATCCCATGATGCACTCTGGCTTATTCGCACAGACAAATGCACGCAGTGAACCTACGCCCACCAGCAAAGCTGAGTTGTAAATATTTCATTCTGAAAGCCAAGCAGGATTGTACCCATTTAAAAAAAACTCTTCTTAAGTAAAAACATTTCCATCCAGGACCCTAGAGCACTACAAAATCAGCAGTCTGTGGGGTAGCAGATGGGATGAGTAGATGCTAATAAACAAAGAAAATGAAAGAAATGCATAGAAGTCAAGTTAAGAAGTTAGCAGTAAATTCCTAACTTATTGTACGTTCTGGCACTAGCAGCTGCTTTGAAGTACCTAAACTTCTTTGCTGTGCGGCTGCAAACCAGCAGAGCGATTTTTTTGATCTATATGGAAATTAGGCTGTGTCTCAGTATTTTAAAAATCCCATCCGCAGCTAATTTGTTCGTGCACTTGGGAGGTTTGCAGAAGCTTCTCTGGTGTGGCTTGTGCCCTGGATAAATGAGTCAGATGGCCTGTCTGGGCAACCATAATAGGAGCGTCAAGATTCTGCAGTAGATGGAGAATGAACTCCTTGTATAATGACTGAGAAGTGAAATGCATTGGTCATACTGAGCAGATAGTTTTCTTCATTTAATGATGTAAGTAGCAGATAATCTAATGGTATTTAATTAGTTGAAGTTTATTTCCTGTGAAATGTGGTTTTATACATTGCTAACGGCATTCTAACCAACACTACCTTTTGTTCATCTGGTGACCATGAAGAGGAACAGTGAAATAGTACATAATGTATATTAAGACTCCCTTCTCCCACTCTGTTTCTCATCTTTCTGCAGCCGTGTGTACTGTAATTAAAACCTCATTGCTCACTTCTGGTGCCTCATTCCTTATCCTTTCTGAGACATGGAGTCATTAGTGAGGCTGCGGCTGCCTGGGAGCTGCGTGGTTCGGCCGTCCCTCCCAACAAATCTGGGTAGCCACGAGTGCTTTGCTTCCATGGGGGGTCGTTCTTCTATCTGCTTTGTCAATTATTTTCATTTCTCTGACTGTATTCCTCTGCTTTTCGGTACTTTCTTTTTGGATTTGTGGGTTTTCCCTTTTGGGTTAAGTGCTGTTCCCATCAGGGGAGGATTAATGCATAGAATAATCTAGACTACAGCCTAGGAAATATATAGCCTAGCTGTATATTTATCTCTAATTTATAGTTCTGTAGT
This sequence comes from Mormyrus iriodes, assembly GCA_011763525.2. Taxonomy (NCBI): domain Eukaryota; kingdom Metazoa; phylum Chordata; class Actinopteri; order Osteoglossiformes; family Mormyridae; genus Mormyrus; species Mormyrus iriodes. The sequence goes on from JAAGVU020000129.1 coordinate 10,798,237, forward strand.
ATTTATCGTATTTACAGTGTAATAGTATTTTTAGCATTATTTGATTATAGTTAATATTTGTAGTATGCTGTAATTTACAGAATCTCTCTTGCACATTCCCTTGCACTACCACTGTATCCACTGGCAAATACTCTACCACTGAATAGTTACTCTGCAGTGATTAGTATTATTAGTACCTTACCTTTCATTGTTATTACTATTATCCTTAATTATTGTTACTATTGCCAGTTTGTCAGTCTATTCTTTGATCTTCATCCTATATTCTTTTTCATTGTGGTCTTTTATATGTGTAAGCTACTGGATGCCTAAATTTACTGCAGAATCAATAAAGTGTCCGTCAGTCCGTCCGTCCATCCGACCGACCCACTGACCAATTCAGGAGAAATGGAGCAATATTTTAAATCATCAACACCAGAGTGTCTATGCTGATGTCCACCTAGGCCCCCCAGATAAGGTAACCTGCCCCAGGTCCTCATGCAGAATATGACTCAGATTCTGATCTAAAGTAATGATAATTCATGTTGCGTTTAACTTCTTTATCTTCCCATTTTATTTTAACTCATTTCAACTTGTCACGTCTGTCTTCAGCAAATGCGATATTGGTCATTGCTGGCAATTTGTTAGTCATTGAAGTGTCTGATTTATTGTCATAAACTGTTGGTCTCTTTTCTGCGTCATCTATTTTGTGGAGGGATAAGCCTTTCAAAAGTACATCCTTGAAGTAGTCAGCATCTAACTTCGACAACTAGTGGACTTGACATTTGAGTTTGTTTTTTTTTTACCGTTGTGTTTGCATAACTGTTACACCACAACTGAAATCTTTCACCTCCCCACCCCCCGACATTAGGCGGCTCCACAAGGCCATGTTGACCCTGGCTTTTGTCCGATCTGTGGATGAGTCAGCACTGAGCTTGTGCTCCACGCTCATTTTTTTAGCTGGTTGGGGATTGCTGGAGTGGACGGTTTGATGGCTTTGGCTTGCAGAACAAAGTGATCCCTTCGTAAGGAATGGTAAAGGGTATGCAGGGGGTATGTGCAGGGTAGATGGGGGAAGCTGGAGACTCACAATATGCATGGAAGTGGAGCCCCTCGCCCATCACAGCTTCAGTGCACCATCCCACACTTAGTGATGACAAACAGGATGCAGTCAAAGACGCCGTCAGGAAAATGACACGCAGAAGAACATACTCCGCTATCGAGCACAACCTGCTGTCCTCACACGTTGAACTGTCCCACAGACTGAATCCTCCGTGAATTCTCAGTGTTCATTAGTGGCAGTCCTTATGGACCTCTGAATATATCGTCAGCCCTTCACATTCACGAGGGTGAAGGGCGGAATATCCCTGCGAATGTGAAAATTTGCAAAGAATACTTTTTGCATTATTAAAATTGATGAAAAATTGATTAAAAATACTAAATTAATGGCACTGAAAAGTTTACAAGTTACTATGAGAAATGTGAGATTCCACAGTCACAGAGACAGCAAACACGTGAGTGTGGCTGGTTGCCGAGACAATTGGCATTTTCCGCTGGCATACAAGAACCAACCCATACCCGAGCCATACTGCGAACAGACACTAGTTACAGCACAGATCCAGCTCGCTTCGGTTTTCCACTGCAGAAGGGTCGGTTCGGTAAAGGCGTTGCCGGGTTTGGAGACAGTGATGTAAAACGGAAGAGACTCTTATTTACTGCTCGCGCCGTGTGCCTTATGATTTACTATGTGCTAATTTCCGCTAGCATGTCTTTGAGAATTGCTGTGTCATGTTAGCATCAAGCGCTAGCGGAATCAGCATTTGCTTGTATAAATTTGCATTATGTATGCATTCCGTTCAGTGATTCGGAACACATTTAAACATTAAGATGTGTGACACTACTAATAATAAATAACATACAATATATTTTATCCTTTTATCTTTCAGATAAGACATGCTCTCTGCATTTCGACCAATCAGATGGCGGTGATGCAACCAGCTCAGTTTGACAAGACTAAGTTTTATAGAACATTTGCTTAACTCATGTACATGAAAGTAAGGTTAATAATATAACTTAGACTGCAAAATCTTCAGTTTTACTCAAATCAGGTGATGCAAAAATGAATACACCCCACAACAAAAACTACTACATCTAATAT
>JAAGVU020000129.1:10812044-10824796 GCA_011763525.2 Mormyrus iriodes
TATCAGTGGGATTTAGGAGATCCTCGAAGTATTCCTTCCACTGCCCGACTATATCCCCAGTTGAGGTCAGCAGCCCTTCAAAGAGTCATTTCAGTACTGTGGTGTGCCCAAAAGCCAGAATAAAACACTTCATTGAGATTATTAGTGGTAAGATAAACAATCAAGTGAATAGACACTAATGTCTCAATTATTTTACCAAGAAATGGAAGGTTAAAGATTGGCCTATAATTACTAAGCACAGTATCATCATGATTAATTTTCTTCAGCAAAAGCTTAACAATAGTAGTTCAAAGACATTGTGGGAAAATTCCTTCTTTCAGAGAAAGATTGACAATGTTCAGAACATCTGCTGGCGACGAACTTCTAACCTTTTTGAAAAACTGTGGGAAAAGGATCAAGAGTGCAGCTCAAGGAGCTCAGAAGTAACGTAACTTTGTTTAGTGAATTAAGGTCTATATTAGAAAACACAGACAGATTAAATATGCTATTTAGATAAACATCCAAAGTAAATAAGAACATTACTTTTATTGTTGTTCATACATTGATTATATAAGACCCAGGCAATGTATCATGCATGATTTGTTGCATAACAGTAATCGATTACTATTTTAGTGCAAGCATGCATATGAATAAGCACTGAATGCTATATAAAGGACCACCTGGTTCCTGCTAGCTTTTAAGTTTTCTTTATGATCAAAAACAATCCAAGCTTTGCAGCTAAGTGACTGGTAAGTTAATTACATCGACAGAATCAAATATGACATGTTCCGAAGGTTGTTTCCTTGAAGATAATTGTACAAAATTGACTCCTTGTATTAATTTGCTCAAAATGTCAGTTTTTTGTTTGCGTGGAAAAAAATAAAGCATTCATTTACATATATATTTCAGATTCACTAAAATTCTTCATTAAGCTTTTTTTCATGAAATTACCTGTTCACGTTTTCTGAATCAGAATCCGTTTTATTTAGCCAAGTATAGGTATGTACAAAGAATTTGGGTAACACTTTACTTAAAGCAGTCATTATAATGCATTATAGCAGAGGTGGCAAACTTGATCCATGGAAGGCTGGTTGGGCAAACTCCCATGAACCCTCCAGTATCCCTTTGAGGGTAAAGAGATGTTCCAGTGTTCCGTGACCAGGACGGAATCTGCATTGTTCCTCCTGGATCCGAGGTTTGACCAACGGACGGACCCTCCTCTCCAGTACCCCGGCATAGACCTTCCCAGGGAGGCTGAGGAGTTTTGGGGATGATCTCTCAATCAGCCAATAACAGTGTGTCCCCATTATTTTATTATTATAATGGTCAGTATAAGTCATTATAATGCATTATGAAGGTATTTATAGTGCATTATAGATGAGAGCTTCATAGAGCATTCATAATGCATAATAAACATGCCTATAAAGTGTTATGCCTTTTTCTAAATAGTTATAGCTGTGTTTATAATACTTTGTCAAAGCATTATAATGCATTATGAAGGTATCTATAATGCATTATACATTACTACTTTACATGAAGTGTTACCAGAATTTGTTTTGGTGTGTCATACTTGTGGCACAATACTCTATTTTCCAGATAAAATATGTTCTTTTTCTTTTAATCACCCTTGGACATGATGTTTTCATGAGTGACCACCTCACCAATACAAGAAAATGCACCAATATAAGAAAATGATTTGTAGCTTATGTCCCAGTTTATTCTTTGTATTAAAAGATAAAGTGAATGGAAATAAACCCTATTTAGTTTGGTCACTTTTGTTTTTTGAGTTTATTTCTGTGGTATTCCAGATAAAGCTGTAAAGGGCCTGTATCATCCATACAATAATTCCCAGACAGCCTGCAAATACTGTGAATACAGATCGTAAAGTGGGCAAGGTTTAAGGTTTGCACAAGGACAGAAACAAATGAAAGTTTCATGCCTTGATATCAGATCGATACGGCTATAAAACATCTGAAGTACGGCAAAGCTGGATCAAAGCAGATCTGGCGTGGCTGCTTAAGGCCTACTAGCGTCATGATAAGTGAATGAATGCATTGTTTGATTAATTAGCTGACATCATATCTGAAACCAAAAGACCTCTTAAGTAGATTAAACAAAACACTTTCGTGAAGTTCAGCAGGCAGCCTCAGAAGGAGCACTGGTATTGAAATTTTCAAAGCTCATCTTTGTGGATTTCTAAATCTTTTAATTTCCATTTTCAACAGCAAAGTCGGAGGTTCACTCCTTCAATGCACAGTGCTTTCCCCTCTATGATTTTAATTACGTTATTAACTACAAAAACTATTTACTTCCAGTTTGCTTCGATGTACGCCTGTCTTTATGCTTAAATTTCAACTGTGCATTGAACTTAATTAAAATACAGTGCCTTTAATGTTATTAAAAACTATTGATTGGTACATATATTTTATCTTCAGTATTTTTCACAGTATGACATCCTCATATTTAGCTTTTAATTCCAGGATTTGTAGAAAGAGGGAACCATTCTGATTTTTCATATACTGTGTTCTGCATATAAAGTTAAATAAATCCTTAATGTACCACAAATCCTATAACATAATCTTAACTCTATGTTTCCCTCACTTAGAGAGACTGTGGGCAGGTAGAGAGAGATATTTTAAAAATAAGTTGTGGTAAAAAAAGAAACTTATTTTGGAGGATGAGAAATTTTACATACTTGTATGAAACAGTTACTTGAAAATGACTTTGCATCTCCACCTCTGTATCTCAGTCCTCCATGCACCATGAAGCCTCAAACCCATAGAAATGCAGCCTCACCTGTGGTGCCCTGCTTCCCATAGATAATTGCACATGCAGCCTTAGCACCTAGGAATGAATGCTAACGTGTTTAACAATCCTGGTGAAAGAGAGTCATTACAGTACAATGGAGTCCCCGTCATTTAGATTTAGTGAATGTGGACAAGGGCTTACGTAGAAATTCTGGGCACCCTGACAAGATGTCCGCACTCAGTGTTATGTATAATTTTACGTATTCAAGGGCCCCCATCAGGTGCTGGGCCCTCTGAATCTTCCACTGTATCCATGCCCCTTCGATGCCCTTGAATGTGGACTCTACACCCACTAATGACGAGATACCAGCTGCATGCTAAATGAAGTCCAGTGTGCAGTGCCTGTAACATCTAGCCATTGTTTGGTTAACAAGGAGGAGAAGTTAGGGGTTTAGCTTGTAACTGTGAAGCCAACAGTCTTTGTGTGACCTTTTTACTTATGTTCTTTTATTTGTAGCTAGACATTGTACATCATTTATTATTCACGTTGTGCAGTTCTCTACATAATTATTTCATCATTGACACAAAGCTATTATGCAATTGTTTTTTGATGCATTAACAAATCAGAAAAACTTAACAAGAGTACCATTAATCTGAATGATGGCGTATATGATGTGTTCGTTCATATTTCGTGAGTCGGCGGCACAAATTAATTAAGAGACCTTAATTAAATCCTCAGTCGCGACTTAAACCGGCCATCCGTGAATGCCGTGAGTGTGCCTGAAGTTTTGGTGTACAGTTCAGAACAGCTAAACGTACAACGAAAATATGAATTTAGAAAGAGGTTTCAAAGGAAGAAGCTCTCCATCCCAAGCTATGTGTGCGTTCCGGCGACTCTGCTAGTGCTGACTCTGTAATCTTCTGAGTGGGTCACAACAGTGAGAAACACAAATAAATATTTTCATAGAGACGAATGGATTTTTCTAATAGCATTTATAAATTCTTGGAACAGAATGGGAATTTAAACTGAATACAACACAAAGAGAAAATCTGTCACAAACCGCCTTTCTTTCATTTGTGACAAATAGGGCTGCGTGTGGATTTATTAAGCTATCAGTTGTCAGCTATTACGCAACATTTCATCTCCGATTCTGGAATAGATTCCTCTCTGTAACATTAGCACAGTTTGAATCCGCTTGAGTCGGAAAGTGATTTATAGTGTTGCACTGAATCTAATGGTCCTTGAGCAAAATGTAGTTCAACATCCTGAAGTACAGCCCATATATATATTCAGAAGGGTGGTATACAATTATCGGTATTCCTTAATATCAGTTTGACCTACTGCTGTGTTGGGTAGTGTTTCATACAACTTTAGTAAATTAAATCCAGGTATATATTTGAACATTCAATACCAAATCTTATTGGTTTGAATAGCAGTTTGATTGGGTTACTGTATTATAGATCATTCTGCTTCAATTTTTTCTCCAGTTTCAATGGCTTTAATTTGAAGTAATAATGTGGAAATCGAATCGCACACGCAAAACAATGAGAACAAAGGAACAAATGATTAAGGTCAAAGGCTTCAATGTGATAATTCCTCTCTGAAGACATTATGTAAAGATATTATCATTAAAAAGTAATAGGGTCTCAAAAACTTAATACTCAACTCGTAAAGCTCAAATTTGTTGATCTGTTCTCCCATTGATCATAAATAATATTAAGGTGACCTGAGCCATTTTCCCCCTGTGTGTAGGACCACGTTTGCTCTGTCATATTTTGAGAAAATTAGTGCAAACACTGGTACATCAAAAGTGTCGATATGACTCATCATTACCCATAAAGCTTTATAATTATACTGATAATCCAGTAGCGGAATTCACTTGCCAGTTCAGCCGTCGTTTTAAGCTTGGGGCTGCTTCTCCCTTTGCTCCGATTAAAAATAATCACCTGTTTCCCCTGTCGCTTCTGGATTCAACCTTTTCTATTTGGCATGATAAAGGTACCGAATGTCTCAAAGATTTATTTCTGGGTGGTGTTTTTCATTCTTTTTCCAGTTTGTCCTCTGCTTGTGGTTCACCGACATCTCATATGTTCCACTATCTTCAAGTTAGTAGCTTTGTCTCTAAGACCTTCAAGAGTTTTCCTCTTCTTCCTCCAAAATTGCCCTGGGAAGATGTGATCTCCCTTAATCCACACAGAAGAAGAACAAGTTCAATGATCTATGATTCAACCTTATCTTTGAATAACCATACACCTACCAAAATTAAGTCGGGGTGGGAACAGGAATTAGGTATGCAATTAAATGAATTGTAGTACATTGATAACATAGGATCTACCACTTCTTGTGCACCTCTTGGATTCATCCAATTTAAAGTTCTACGTAGGGCTCATCTTTCTAAATCAACACTTTCTGTAATGTATCCTGCTGTAAATGATGAATACGACAGATGCCATGGCTCTCCTTGCAACTTAAGTCATATGTTTTTTCTTTGCCTGAACCTACGAGGCTTCTGGTGCAGCTTTTCTGACATCATGGCTAAGGTTCTCAGGGTAGCCATACATCCATGTCCACTGATTGCAATATTTGGGACCCCCCAATAATTCAGTTGCAGTAACCTCTGTGCAAAGAAACATCATAGCTTTTTCGTCTTGAATAGCAAGACGAGTCATTTTACTTCATTGGAAATCTGCTCACACTCCCTCCTTCTCTCTATGGCTTAAGGAAACCATGTTCATTAAACTGGAAAAAAGTCAAATTTACATTAAGAGGGTGCTGCAAGGTTTTTCTACAAATGGCAGCCTTTCATTTCTTATCTTAAAAGATCTTGCAGAACTACAGGTGCCGCCTGATTGATTTTCTTTTTCCTGCTGCTTTTTAAATTTTCTATAAGTGCTGAATTTTTTGTATGGTGGTCAAACAGCTGGAGTGGGGTGGGTCTGTTGGTTTGTGTGCATGTTTGTTTTGTCTTTGGTCAAAATGTGAATTGTATATCGCTTTCATTGTTATCCTTTTAATAAAAAGAAGTTGGGAAAAAAAAAGTGTTGATATGTGTCACAAACACTAAATCCTTGTTGTGTTACAGCAGGGCAGGATGAAGGAGGGCAGATTCACGTAGCAGCTCTCAAACAACAGAGTTTTATTAACAATACAACACAAAGGGAGAACCGAAAAACAAAGGGACCACGAGGGGTCAAAACAAGTAGGCAGGAACAAGAACTATACAATAACTAACCAAATGTATACTAACCCTAGAAATACAACTAAGAAGACATAAGCAATAAGACATGTGTCGACCAAGCAATGAGCAGAACACTAAAAACGCAGGCGTGAACAATAAGGAATGAACACAATGACCAACTGAGGAACCAGCACCAGGACAGGTAAATATATGCATGTTGATAACAAGGGCTAACAAGGGGCAGGTGTAGGCTGTTACAAGCAGACTAGAGGCAACAAGGGGCAGGTGTAGGCTGTTACAAGCAGACTAGAGGCAACAAGGGGCAGGTGTGGTCAATCAACAGATACAGAGAGGTCCAAATACCACGGAGAACTAAAACAAGGAAAACTGGACATACTACTAACAGTGAACAGGGAGCAAAAATAAGGGACTGTAACCTTAATACACAAACATAACATAAACCAAGATAAACACAAACAACTACAGCAACAAAAGAGGAGTCGGGACAATGGCCAACCGCTCAGCCCATTAAGCCACGCAGCAGCCAGGGGAACGGGGAAAAACTAGGAGTAAAGGACACGGGATGGCCAGCGACACCTGCTGACCAGACAGGGAACAGACATAACAAAGGGGCAGGCCAAGAACCGATCCTGACATGCTTGGAAAGAAGTGGCCCATTCCAGTCCCAAATAATGAAGCTGGAGATCACCGAATTACGCGGAGAATCTAGAAGAGTGTTATGCATTGGAGTTAAGGTGTAGCGATATGTCACCTGAAGCAGGATAGGGGTAGTGATTAAGGATGAGCCTCGTTGTGCTAAAGCTCAGTGGTCCCGTTCCAGTAGGAACCCAGCTGCATCCTTCATTAGGGTGCTCAACGTGAACTGAAGAATATGTAGCCATATAAATGGGTGACAAGTGTAAACAGCCTAGAATATAAATGTCATTGGAGTGACTGAATGGAGAAGTACATTATAACTTAATAAGTTTTTCAGATGGGATGATCACATTGATAAACAAGCATGTTATGGCATTGAGCTTGATGAAAAAGTGTCCCGAATTAATGAATCTTTAATCTCAAAATTTCCTTTTCTATGAAGTCTGCAATCACAAAATAGTTTTAAAAGCCTTGACCTCGCCCTGTGATATACAATAATACCTTGTATACTTCCATCCATCAATCCATCTTTTTATGTTCTACCTGCTTATAAGCACCAGGTCATAGACAGCTCCACTTTGTTTGTGATTTATTGTGCTAAAAACCTCAATGATTTTTGTCAAAATCTTATAGAAAATTTTAATGTGTGGGATTAATGATTCACATTATGTAAAAGTTCCTCCAGACTCTTTCCTTTTAGTTATTTGATCTTTTGCCAGGATCATGTAAAAATGGATCATTTGTTGATAGCTCCAGAAACCTATGATTAAAGACTTTTGACAGTGATTAACCCAGAGCAGTCTATTAAAGATACATTCTTTAACTCTATGATTTATGTTGTTGGATTTTTATTTCAGGGAGGCTTGTTAATAGTTCTACTGATGCTAACATATATATGCTTGTTCTTCTGCCTCTGTAGCTTTGCACCTTTACACAGCACATTCATCAGAATTAAGCAAACAAACAGTCTCTGTGATCTTCCTCAACAAACGGATCCTTTGTAAATTTCTTGAAATGATGTGACAGCTTAATTTAGCCAGTGCTTCATGAGACTCTGTGAAGTGTTTGGAGATGGTCACAAGTTCTTTCGCTACTGTTTTTGCCTGCGAGAAATACAGCCAAGCACCTCCCCTCCCAAGAGCTTTGAAAAACATTAATGCAAGCTCTGACGAGTTTCTATAAAATGCTATATCTGCAGGGGTCCTAGCTCCTGCTGTGTCGGGGCTATCAGTCAGCGACTCAGATGATCGCAAACAAAGCAGCAAAAGATCTTTTAGCTTCCAGAGTTGGGAGGAATTTGAATCGGGAAAGGAGGCATTTTTTCACATGACAGTCCTGGAGGGGAGGATGCAAATGTGACAATTTCAGCAAAACAATCCCTCCTCTCCTGAGACTTTTAACCTGTGGATTTAAAAGTGTACATATGAAAAGGCTGTTTTTGAAAGGTTTGGCATCACAATGCCCAATCAGCAACAATTGCCCCATTAAAGTGCCCTCTGATTATGACAGAATGGCCTCGTTACAATTATTTTCATATCAGATCTACTACTGAATATGTAATATTCAATTTCTATGGGCCATTGACAAGAAGATGCAAATATGTTAATGATCCTTCAGATATCAGTCCATGCTATTTAAAGAAAAGCTCTTCTCCAGTGCAGTGAGCCTGCAGAAGGCCCCGGGAGCCAGTGGGGGAGGCGGGGGGCGATCATGGACAGGATGCCAGTCCAGCTCAGCACACCAGCACACTCTCAGGCACAGCATGGATAATGTAGTCCTAGCCATAAATATATAATTTTATTGTATGTGTATATATATATACATATATATAATTTTCTATTCTATATTCTTCTATAGTAATAAAAAGGAATTTTTTGAATACCAACATTATTTAAATGAACCCAGTATTGCTGATTCATTGCAGAAAATTACTGATAATCCCTCCAATAAACCATTACAGGTGGTAGCTTAGTGAAGCAATGTGTTAAAGAAGCCTTAATAACAAAGAATGACATCCTTAGATTTTCCCCGAATTCAGTCCTTTGATGCCTACTATAGGTACATATGTTTTGCTTTTCCCACTGTTAGCGCACAGATAATGATGCTAGTTTATTCATTTTTTTGTGGCGCGAGCAGGCAGGGGTGTGTAGGCTAGGATGCATGGGGAAAGGCTGGGGAAGCGAATGGAAGGACTTCAAAGGACGTGTAAGCTGCATGCTCATCATGGTGGCTTTCCCTGGCATTGTAGTTACTTGTGCAGTTGAGAGATATCAGTGGATGTAACTGCATGTTTTAGGACCTTGTGCTTCTTGGTAAAGGATTGAGGCACCCCACCAACTGACCGAACACTGAATCCATGATTAGAAGATAAATGGTGGATGGATGGATGGATGGATGGATGGGTGGACGGATGGATGAAGCACTCTCAGAAAAAAAGGTAAAAATTTTTACCTTTGCTTGTCACTGGGGCTGTACCTTCAAGGGTCTGAACATTGGACCCTTAGCTGTAGGTAATTGTACCTTTTAAGGCACAGAAATGGACTCGGAGGAACAGGTTTGTACCATTGATGGTACATTAATGCTGTTGTACCTTTGGGATGTTCCTCAGAGTCCATTTCTGTACCTTAAAAGGTACAATTACCTACAGCTAAGGGTACAGGACTACCGCCTCAGTGACAATCAAAGGTACAAATTTGTACCTTTTTACTGAGAGTGATGGATGAAGATTCTTTCCGTCTGTCAGTGACTTTAGCTCTGGATAGGCTTCAGTCGGACCCAAGGGCATAGGTTTGATTTCAACATAGGTAGGGACAAGGGCATAACTTTGGGTGGAGCATTGGGGGGGGGGTTGAGGTCTCCACCCATTTAAGGGGTCCAGGGGGTTATATTCACTGGTTTTGATTATTGGGGAGGGTTACAACCCCCCCATAATTTACACCCCTGGGTAGTGACCAAATCAGCCAGGAATCCCCCCCCCACCCCAGTAAACACATAAAGTGCTCCCACGATATTGGTATGTTCCTACCATCCATACCCAAATCTCCGTCCTTGGTCTGATCACAACCCTGTACGAGGGACTGTGTAATGTAAAATGAAGGATGGACGTAATTTGCTGTTTTTTTCAGAACATTTCATTGCATTTGATTTGTGGAAGAATCTTAGTGTACCGCCTACGACTTAAGCCTATTAATCCTTGTTCCGGTGATCATATTTAAGTTTTCTGCAAATTGCCGTGATAGTTGTTATTACGTGCGGAGAGTATTGACGAGGCTCGTCTTAAGAAAAGGCTTTCGGGGTGGGGCGGGGGAGGTGGAGTCCCGCTCGGCATCTCATCGGTCTATAAATGACGCCGGCCGTGCAGGCAGCCGAGATCCACTGGAATTGCTGCAGGGGGAAAATTGCATCTGTCTGTGAGGCGAAGAGCGAGCAGGGGGGGATTTCCTAACCTTGGACTAAGATCTCCAGAAGAAAAACCTCAATACTGGAAACCAATTCCTCGGAAAGGTAACGACTTGTTGACTGTGAACTTGAGAAGATGTGATCTTTTGATAAGTTTAAAGTACGTGGTCAGAGTAGTGGTAAGAATGACAAGTAATCCTGCAGTTTATGCTATGGTCGACCACCTCTTCCGTTCGTTTATTTATTCAAGACACCATTTGCCGCTTTGGGGTATCAAAATTATTGTAATAAGCATTTCACCGCGGCGCATTTCCATATGTTGCGTTTTATTGCTTTATTTTAATAATCGGTGCATGGCAAAATTAATGTAGTACATAGTCTTATTAGCGCATATTGAAATTTGTCTCGATGTAAAGAATATATGATTATAAAATATCAGCATACTTCTAGAGGAGCTAAAATATACATTACGTAAATTGTGAAATAGTAACCGTTACTTCGACCATTCCAAAAAAGTTAGTTTGTCATTCGTTGTTTCGTTTTCACAGCTTTAATGCGAGTTTCTGAACACATCAGCTTTGAAATCAGTGTCAGTTATAGTTTTTATTACCCTTACCAGTACTAGCCGTGGGTATATACTTTGCCCACTTAAAAACCACTGACTTCGAGTAGACTAGATCAGGTTGGTAACTCTCTCGCCCCCCGAGTGGAGCCATTGGAGGCCCTTCAGCTGTCGCACCTCCCGGGGTATGGGGCTGGATAACATGTGGATCAACCAAGGAGCTGTCCGCCCAAGCAGTTCTGAAAAAAGAAACGGGGGGTCATCAAAAGCAGTCAACGCCGTGCCTTAGGCTAAAATCGATGATAGTAATTATACTCTATGGGAAAATCAATTCTAGCCCACCTGCCCCCCCGCAAATTAATTATCCTTGATTGATGAAAAATCCGTGTTTGTTTCTGAGCACAAACATCACGGGGTGGGGAAAAACGAGAACAAAATGAAAAGCAACAGTTGTTAAGATACTTAGGCACTTACCAAGCAGAAACATTGCCAACAAAACAATTGCCAGAATGCTTTTATGTAAAGATTAAGTAAAGCCACAGAATTTACTTACGTGCTTTCAGAAAGCGGAACATTTGAAGCAGCATATTTACAACAATTCCCTCTAATAATGCCTCAAGTATGCATTCCATGGAAATAAAAATGTTACATAATTTGGTCACACTGTTTGTATAAGGATGTAGTTGTCTCGCTTTATTGTAAAATGTGCAATTATGGACAGTTGTTATGAAGGAGACATCGCCAGCGGTTCGTTCAGCGCCGTGGGAGAATTTTTGTGTTGCTGCGATTTTGCGGCTCAGGCGCTCTGCGTTTTATGCAGCAGAAATAATCTTAGTATTGCAGCACGATCGGTGGATTTAGGATTTGCCGGTGTGCAAACCTTCCGGTACGGCTTCTTTGCAAATGGCATAATTACAGCAGCTTCGCCTGCTACGTTTGGTATTTTCGACACCTGTTTGATTCACGAATGCAGATGTGGTTAACAGAGCTGTTAACTCAAATGGATTCATATCATTCATGATAATAATAACAATAATTATTATTATTATTACTGTAACTATATTTACCTGGCAACTAACAGCTACTTAACAGCTGCTAAATACTGAATATAAGTAAATCTTATCTATTCATTTGCATACTTTATCACCCCAAGTCTTTTTATCATGAAGCGATCTTTTGTGTCATTCTATAATTTGTTGTTCAGTGTTATTTTCTTTGTTCCTTACTGTCCCTGCGTTTTTATTGTCGGCTGTTGGTACTAGCTGTTTATTTTCTTTTATTTTTAATGTAATCTTTACTGACTGTGCGGAAGGCATGAGAGTAAGAATCTAATTGTACGAAGTAGGCTACATGAGACAATAAACCCTTGAAACTTGAGATAATATTTTTGTTTCCAAAACCTTGCACTGTCACAGATAATATTCAACAGGGACTAGTCGACTTTCATGACACAGAACACAAGGAGCAAGGGACAGCCATCACTGCAGGAGCAACAGCCAGTTCAGACCCTGGCGTGACATGCTAACAGGATAGCATGCTTACAGGCTCAGCAGGAGTGAGAAAACGTCGATGCATGAGCACATCCTGATGTCGAAATGTCATAAACATGAGGTGGGGTGGCACAGTGGCACAGTGGTATGCACAGTCGAGTTTGAGTCTCCATCCTGGGTCTGTGTATGTGGAGTTTGCATGTTCCCCCCTGTCATTGCGGGGTTTCCTCTGGGCACTCCGCTACAATGCAAGATGAATTGGAGTTGTCCATAGGTGTGAATGTCCAGAAAAGGCTTGAGACTCCCACGACTCTGCGGAGGACAAGGTATGGAAAACGGATGGATGGATGGATAAACATGAATTTCTCTGACTTGGAAGCTCTGCATCTGCTGGGGCCAGAGGTTGGTAGCAATGATGGCTTCTGACACTGCTCTCAGGAAGATGTGGGCTGACCTGACCTATCCTGAGCTACGTAGGGAGAGGGGATTGAATATGTGGGAAAGAAAGAGATTGGGATGGACCAAAGCAGAAAGGCAAACATTCAAGCAGTGGTGTAAGAGAGAGGTTGATACTGGGGGGAGGACACAATTTAATAATTTAAATGAAAAGGTTTATTTATTAGGGGCGGCACAGTGGTGCAGTGGTTAGCACTGTTGCCTCACACCTCTGGGATCAGCGTTCACGTCTGCGCCCGGGTTCCATGTGTGTGGAGTTTGCATGTTCTCCCCGTGTCGTCGT
>JAAGVU020000129.1:10824896-10856501 GCA_011763525.2 Mormyrus iriodes
TGCCCAGCGATGGGTTGGCGCCCCATCCTGGGTTGTTCCCTGCCTTGCCCCCGCAGCCTCCGGGATAGGCTCCGGACACCCCGCGACCTGAAATGGAATAAGCGGTTCTGGAAAATGGATGGATGGATGGGTTTATTTATTATTGGATGAATGAAGCCAAATAGTATATTGGGAGTACACGTTCCTCCCCAGGTTCTGCGGCCCTCGGGTCAATTCCTGATCAGCTGTGTGGTAGAAGGACTCAGAATTCCCCAAGACAGGAGTGAAAACAGCATCTCAAGATTCCCGAATGGGACAGTAAAGAAGCCACCGGAAGCAGTGGAACATGGCAAACCATTACATCATCAGCGGCTGAACACAGCGTTTCAGATTCAAAAGCCGAATCATCTGAAGCAGCTGGCTGCCTCGTGCCTTAGCCCGGCCTCAAAAACAGAAGTGTTTAAGGATAGCACACAAAGCCGCTGTTTGTGCGACAGTGGAGTGCTGGGGGGGCGGGTGGCTTTTCCTGGGGCAAGCTGTCACCCCCCTCTTCTCAGAACCAGGGGCCGCTGCTTGCGATGAAGCAGGGTCAGCTTGTGAGAAGCAGGCCGGTACGTTGGGTCAGCATCACATGCAGAGGAGAGTCACTTCTCAGTGCTGCGATTCACCATTAAAGTATTTTATCAAACTGACACTTGTTTTCTCACCTTTTCTTATCCATCCAGCCATCTTCCATAACTGCTTATCTGGTTCAGACCCCCAGTTGTTTGCTATTACATTCAGCATTGAATTTGGCCTATTTTTATGAGGAGAAATGAACATCGAAGCAGGTTTTATCGAGAACAGCTCAGCCTGATGTTAGTTATTAGTCCACCTAGCTATTCGTGTTTCTGTACCTCCAGCAGCACTCACTCATTGTATAGGCTGCTCGTCGACCACCCCCCCCCCCACCCCCCGAGGTCCTCTCAGTGGCCATAGACTGCACTCAGCCTGATCAAAGAAGATATCTTGTTATTAGAAACAGTCCTTTATTAGCTCTGACTAATCGTATGTTGTTTGGAACATGGCATAAATTTAAATTATCCAAGACAACAAAGCAATGGCAACCTATTCGAAGCAATATAGTGTGTGGCTGAGCTGGTCAGCACGCTGTGCCCGTACTTGGAAGGGTGCTGGTTTGAATCCTGGTTTTAACCTGCCTTCCCTAATTGCATGTCACTTCAGGTAACACTGTCTGCCAAATAAATGTCATGCTTATAGTGCCTTAACAAAGCAAAGCCAGATATATAATTTGTGCTTTATATATTTGAAATATTAACATTAAAACTAGTTAAACTTAACCCTCGCAATGACCCCTACTCTAATTTTCTTTCATATAATTTATCCAAAAGCTATAAATTCCCTGTCTTTTAATATTTTATTAAATATAATCCACCCATCTGTCTATCTTCCAATCGCTGAGCCACTGCCAGATTACAGAGAGCGTGGAGTCTGTTGAATAAATTCCATAACATTAAAATCTTAATCTAATTAGTTTTAGTTAAAACATAATTTATCAAACTAAACCAAGTCATGTAAAATCGATACTTGTTGCTAGTGTTACCATAAGGTTTAAGTCTTGTAGTTAGAGTGAGTCCTGTCATTTGGAGTCAGAATGAGTCATAACTCATTTAAAATGGGGGGGGAATGGTTACCTTTTCAGTACCTAGGGTATATTTGTTTTGGTTGTCAGCCAAAGATAGATCCTGCTTCATCTGTGTATAATAAATGCTCTGCTGTACCTATTTGTTTTTAATAACTTTCGTCCTTGCTCTGAAATTAATTTATCTTTTGAACTTCTAGTCTGTCATCTAGCTCTAGTTGTATTAGGCTTCTTACAGTAAAAGCGTGACACCCTTCACTGTTAAAAACATACTTGTAGATCCTGAGGTTCCTGGGGTATGAAATTCTGAAGCGTCTTTAGTGAAGTATGCCTGTGTTACATCACTGACATTTGATATTACATAAGCGGTCTGCCTTCATACTTCCGGCCATCAATCTTCTAACCGCATCTCCAGTGTTGGGTTGTAGGGGAGTCTGGCTCTCATCCCAGGAAAAGCAGGAAACAAGGCAGGGGTCACCTTGGAAGGGATGCCAGTTGTCTTCATACTGATATCACAGAAATGAAATTCCAAGTCCTATAGATCTCCAAAGGGACAGAACATAAGTCCTAGGGAAGAAATTTCAGCTGTTCATGTGAAACGGCAGTAATCATGACCAATGCTCAGGAATATTCATATTTATGGGTAAAAATATGAAGTTTCATAGCTAGATCATGTCAGTCAATGGTGATTTGCTGCCTATCTCAGCAAAACCCTGACAGCTCACTGAACAAGCTTTGTTCCATCACACCCATTGTACTCTTTCTCTGGATGGTTCTCTCTCATGTCTTGGGCGATTCTGATTCTCTGTCATTTTGTGTAAAAGTTGAAGGATCACCACACTTTTTTTTCTGTATGGTTACCGGGCAGGAGTCAGCATTCCCTTTCTTTTTATCTGAGCAGTGTCCCTCGCAGATTCTTGTCATTTCTGATGGAGGTCACCATATGTGACTTTTCCTGATACCTCAGTCTGATTTGCAGTCCTTGTGGAATCCACTCTATTTCATCATATGCTTTTCTCCAACATTTTGTTCACGGAGAGTGAACCCAATAAAGTTCTGCTTCACCTCAGTTAAACCCCACTTGACACGTAAGACCAAATTAAATTTTAAACTGAAAGCTTGAAATTCTCATTTCAACCCTTTACAGTCAGAAAAATGATTGGTCCTGCTAAAAATAGTGCAAATACAAGGTCCTCTGTGTGCAAATTCACCTATGAATTTTAATACTATTTTTCTGATATTTTTCTGATAATGCAAGAAGTAATATACAATAATTTAAATAACACTTCATATTTAATACATTTTCAAATATTAACAAATATAGCGCAATAGCCCTTTATTTCTATCTATCTATCAATCTGTCTGTCCATCCATCCATCCATTTTTAAATTTATTGTCGTTTCACAACACTGTTTGATATTTTATAATATCATAATATCAATATAATAAGCTGACAGACTGAGAAATTGATTGTCTAAGTAATGTTTTTAGATGACTTTTTATTGTCAAACCCAGTTGTATGTGTTTTTGATTCTGCCACATGCCTAACACGTGCTAATTAACCCACATCATGCTGGCATTACAGCTTTTGTAGAACTCTGCCTGGTTTTCATGTAACGCCTGCCCAGAAGGCGTCTCCACACGGTGGCTTTCCTTAGCTAAATATATTTACCTTAAACTGACTCACAGTTATAGCATTTTAAATAATATTTTATTTGCCATTACTGGGTAACAGTGCAAAGCAGGAGCAGATCAAAGCCTGGCTGCACATCGTGGGGTTAATAGACCACCAGCACAGCGGGTGATTTTGCAGACACTAACAGCCTGCAGACTCTAAACGTATTGCAATTAATGAAAGCTGAAGTGTTTTGGTAATGCTAACCTTTTAACACTGTTTTGGTGGAATGTCTGTGATCACCGACTCGTTTGCTAATGACAGTATGGAAAAAAAATGGCTTCAAACTTCTGTAAAAGCTAATGACTAACATTCCTGGGGAAATGTCTATGAAATAGGAGCCATCGTTTAATTGCCGCCAATTAAAGTGCAGAAAGAGGAAAAAGTCGCCCACTTTTGAACTTTGTCTCACTCCTTTCTTGGATGCAGCTTTGCTCTCCATAGCATCTTCTGAGGCTAGATCAGAGTGTTGAGTCGCTTAGGAGGTAGTTGTGCATGCAGATAAAGATAAGATGTGTCGCTCAGCCTTACTGTCTGTCAAGAAATACACCACACCCACATGCTCAGGAGGAGCAGGAGGTAACGTGGAACACTCACGTGAGGTATTGTGAAACTTTTGGAATGTTCTGTAATGTTCCTGAAGTGTCCAGGTGTGCAGAACAGAAAACAACCCAAGTTATGCACAGGTGGCACGAATGCAAACAGGGCATCAGGAATTCGCATTAAAATGCATTATCCACTTAATATTTTTTGTTTGCAGTGGGTTTTCTAGTATTATTACGACTGATGATTTTCATTTTATCTTTTATCTTTTGAATATAAGACTTTCAAATAATTAGTGACTAAGGCAATTATCGCCAGTGTGGAATGACTCATAAATATGACAGAGAAAGCAAAAGAGCTTATTTGTATCTGCAAAATCTGAATAACACCACTTTCCAGAGTGGACTCCTTCAGAATGGAAATTCACACCTTGTCCAAGTCAAAGAAATCCTGCTTTGTTTCCATATGCAATGAACTTGGGGCTGGACTATAAGAAGCCAACTGCATCCTGGGCAATGGGAGGAGGTCTGACATATATTCAGGCATAGCATACAGGCTGATATGTGGGGAACGGCAGCCTGGGATGATTAAAGTTGAAATCAAGAGCAGTAACGGAATATTACTGGAATTCATTAAAACAAAAATCATTAAAATTAAATATTGCGTACTCTGTGAGACAATTAATTCTTTTAAAGAACTGTGAGGAAAAAAATTATGAAAGAGAAAATAAGGAGTGTTTCTACAAAGACCCCTTCAGACTCTTTAGTTATATATAAGCAGCTTAACATACTCTCTTGTTTGACATAATGAATTGTCTAATTGTACAGCCTGCAATGTATAAACCCTGCTGATCCTTTTACGTTGTAACAAAGGAAACCTGCCAAATAATAAAGAAAAACAGTATCTGAGCTGATGCTTACATTGAAATTTCTTCACTCATAAGTATATCTACAAAGACATTTTGCAATGCTGGTGATTTTTATAATGATAAAATGAGAACCTTGAACTATATCGCAGAATTGCAGAGCGGACTCCGCTATACTTTAATTCCAGACATTTGGAATACTTTGAGTGTTTTTAGAATTACGGAGTATATACTGTATATGTTGCTACTTAGTATACTAGCAATACAAAGTCATTAATTTTAGAATTTTTATTACATTTGTAGCCCATTCCTGTGATTCCTGTCTTGTTTTTTCGGGTCATTCAGGCTGTTAGATGACACCCTATATCAGGAGCGTCAAACTCCAGTCCTGGGGGGGCAGAGCCCTGTGTGGCTTAGTTCTTTCTGTGTTCCACCCCAAATTATTCAGCTCAAGAGCTGCATGGTAATTAGTGCAACAAGGTGCACTGAGTTGAATCAGGTGTGTTAAATGAAGGGAATCTCAAAAATGTGCAGAGCTCTGGCCCCCCAGGACTGGAGTTTGACACGCCTGCCCTGCAGCTATAGTCACACCTGTCATTTCCCATCAGAGGTGGCTTTCATACTCTGCTTTTCTCTTTTCGGTGTTCATCACACAGGAAGGAGATCCATTATGTCTGCAACAGCCTTGTGATTCAAAGACAGTTTCGAGGAAGCCCCGCCCCCGACACCACCTAGGCGAGATGAACATCTCCCAGAGGCCCCCAGTGCAGGAGGATTTCCTGCCCAACGTCAGTCTTGCCCCACGCAATGTGACCGAGGCTGGAGGTGAGGACAAGCCCACGGTCTGTGAGCAGGTGAGCATCGCCACGGAGGTGTTCCTCACACTGGGCATCGTCAGCCTGCTGGAGAACATCCTGGTCATCTGCGCCATCGTCAAGAACAAGAACCTGCACTCGCCCATGTACTTCTTCGTGTGCAGCCTGGCCGTGGCGGACATGCTGGTGAGCGTCTCTAACGCCTGGGAGACCATCATTATCTACCTCCTCAACAATGGCCAGCTGGTGGTGAGCGACCATTTCATCCGGCAGATGGACAACGTGTTCGATTCCATGATCTGCATCTCTGTCGTGGCCTCCATGTGCAGCCTGCTGGCCATCGCCGTGGATCGCTACGTCACCATCTTCTACGCTCTGCGGTACCACAACATCATGACCGTGCGACGGGCAACCTTCATCATCACCGGCATCTGGACCTTCTGCACGGGCTGCGGCATTGTCTTCATCATCTACTCAGACAGCACACCTGTCATCGTCTGCCTGGTGTCCATGTTCTTTGCAATGCTCCTGCTGATGGCCTCCCTCTACAGTCACATGTTCATGTTGGCGCGTTCCCACGTCAAGCGCATCGCAGCGCTGCCCGGCCAAAACACCGTCCACCAGCGGACCAGCATGAAGGCCGCCATCACCCTCACCATCCTCCTGGGGATCTTCATCGTCTGCTGGGCACCCTTCTTCCTCCACCTCATCCTCATGATCTCCTGTCCTAGGAACATCTACTGCGTCTGCTTCATGTCCCACTTCAACATGTACCTCATCCTGATCATGTGTAACTCTGTCATTGACCCACTCATCTACGCCTTCCGTAGTCAGGAGATGAGGAAGACCTTCAAGGAGATCATCTGCTGCTACAGTCTGCGTAACACCTGTGGAATGTCCAGCAAGTACTAGGTAGCGCTAGAGGTAAGGAGTGTGTGCCGATTACAGCATGTTGCTGCACCCACCACATGACAAACCACCTCAGGGATGAGAACCTGAGTGCAGCCATGCGGTGGGTGATACCTCAGCACTATCCTAGTCCGAATGGACCAGTGTGAGTTTTTTTCCCTGTGGCTGGAGTGCCAATCCTGCCACCAACCCCCACATTTCCCTGTAAGTTGGAGGACCTGCTTGCAGGGCAAGTACTAGGACTGCTGTGTGAAGAAAACGCAGGCAAGCTCTGAGTCTGCACAGATTATTGAACAGTACTATTGTTTTGTACAATAACCTGATCTCATGAATGGATGGAAATTTTCCAGCAACAGTATTTAAGCTCATCAGACCAGAGGTCCTGATCTTGTAGCATATGGGGTCTCCCTCCTTTTTGGATACTCTTGAACTTTGCACGATTGTTCTGACTGACTAACTAATTTCAGACTTAATAGTTTACCCAACTAGAAATTATGTAAATTTCGGGTTAATGATAAATTCTAGGCACTCTGCATTTTGTCTTCTGAGATCAGGTATTTTGTACATCAATACATAAAATGAAACATGACTTAATTTTCACAGCAAAACCGAAAGCTCCCATTTTCTCTGAAAGCTCCTGTGCTGTATTGTTACAATGTGAAGATGCTTGACACAGCAATTAATTCTTATGTTGCTTTTTAGTTTTGTGCATGAGGTGCAGTTTTTGCTTGTAGGCTAAGCTGTTACTATAAAAAAGTGAAATTTTCCTTAATGGTAAAAACGCATTCATTTTCTTTAAATATTTTCTGCCTTTGAGGTTTAACCCGGTAACTATTGTGTTCGTCCAATAGTATTTCGCATTTTGAACTTATTGAGTGTGAGTACTGAGATTTTAGGATACATGTTACACACTCCTGTGCACAGTTTCTTGTGCTGGTGCAGAGAAATAGATTTTTTTAAAACCTGGTATTGAAGAATAGTTCAAGATGAAATCAAAATGCATGACAAGACAACTAACCTTAATGCAAGATAAAGCACAGTTCTCTAATACTGTATACATCTGTAGCATACGTAATGCATTGATAATTAGGAAAGCATGTGTATATAGCCAAGAAAATGTAACTTGCAGTATAAATATTTGCAACCTATATTTACCTCTCTTCAAAAATCCTTTCCAAAATATGAATCCCAGTTTATTGACATATTTCGACATATATAAATATGGCACATGAGGTCTATAACAGTGAACTCAACTCTCCAGGGCTGTGGCTCATTTTCTGACTCTGGCCCTGGATCTGCTTCCATGAATTGGTGTCTCTCAGTTGCTCATAGGGCGTAATTAGTTGCGTGTGTGAGAATGTAAAGTGTGATGGAGTTTTTATTTGCAATGATGTTGAAATTCATTCATGGTTTCCAAATACAGTTCTTATACACGGTATTAATAGTTTATTGAAAACAGCTCGATGCATCATACTCTATACTACTTTCTCTATACTTTCTACACTAATGTCAAACTAAAGGAACGATGCTTCTCACAGCTAAATGAACATATGGGAGTCAGTATGTGAGAAATAGCTAAGCAGCATACTAGGCCATATGTGTTAAAATGGCTAAGAAGCAGGAAAATATTTAATCTGTTATCAGACCACTGCGCACAGAGAACTAACTGCTCTCCACTGAAAGATTTCATTGTTACTTTTTTGATGATGATGAGTGAAATGCAGTCTCTAAACACTACAAAATGGCTTCTCAGAAGAGAGGCGTGTGTGTGTGTGTGTGTGTGTGTGTGTGTGTGTGTGGATTATGTTTATATTACATTGTGGGGACCAAATGTCCCCCACAATGCGATAAAAACCTGTTATTTTGACATTATGGGGACCATTTTTCTGGTCCCCACAAAGATCTGTGAATGCAATCAAAAGACTAAAAATACCAAAAGTTTGGTACTTTGTTTGGTTACTTATGGTTAAGGTTAGGGCTGGGTAGGAGTTGATTAGAGTTTTCTCCACAGAAATGAATGTAGAGTCCCCACAAAGATATAATTACAAATGTGTGTGTGCGTGTGTGCATGTGTGTGTGTGTGTGTGAGAGAGAGAGAGACAGGGAAATACTTCTTAAGTAGTGATACCCCAGTGGGAGCATAGTATAAGTAAATATTTTTTTATTTAAATTCTATAATGAATATAGAGATTATAAAATCTTTTTTGATGATATTACAACATGATTGTACATACAATTAATCACCACAAAATAAGGTTAATTGCATTTTTAAAAAATCATTTGACGGCCCTGTTAATGTTTTTGGTCACATTGTACTAACCTGACAGTGTCCTGGACACCTTTCTGATCCCCCACCTTGCGTAGCTGTTCTGTGTCAGCACTGCACAGGATGTGAGTACTTTGAGTGCAAGATATTCAACTTCATTGTGACTTTGTCGGTCACAAGTGAAATCGCAATTTTTTAGGACCAGCCTTGGCACCCCTCAGAAGTTGGCTCCCTAGGTGGTCACCTATGTCAGTTACAGCAGCGTTCCCCAGCTCAGTCCTCAGAGACCCCCAAACAGTACATATTTTTCTCCCAGTTCCCAGCACACCCATGCTAGGTATTCCGAGTTCTTCGTTGGCTGGAAGCTGGGAGGGAGCAAAACTGTGGTCTCTCTGGAGGTCCCTAAGGACTGGGTTGGGAAACACTGGCCTTATAGGATTGACCTCATGCATTGAGAATACTAAGATCTGTGTTTGTTTCTCCACAGTTCTGTTTAGTCCTTGTTCATGTTGTAGTGGACATTATATTTTCATTTTGGTTATGTTTTTTTGCATATTGTTTTTATTTTAGTTAACAGGAATATTTTTTCTCCGTTGCAGACACACACATTGTGTCCAGGTAACTTACGGAGTATCATTAAGAATGCAGTGACGAACAAATACAAAAAAATACCCACAAATAATTTACTGCAAACCGATAAAACTATCATAATAAAGGCCTAAATTATTTCCCTATTTTGAAAAATGTGATTTTTAGGCAAGGCAAACAATATCGATTACACACTGAGCGAAACAATCATCCACCTACCATCTACCAATCAACTGTATTTTTACACTGTAAGTTTAATGTTATGTCATTGACAGCATTAGCCACATCTCAGAATGCATTGCATGGCAACTGATGCATGGGTTCCCAAACTTTTAAGCCCAAGACCCCCAAAATAACAGTGCCAGAGACTCGCGACCCCTATTTCACTGACCCATCTCGATAGACTTTGCACTGGTTCTGAAGCACTTTTCAATGCCTTACACTGTAGACAATGAAATGCAAATATATCAGCTCCTTAATGGAATGATACGTGTGAATTCCTTTTAAACATTTTCTTTATATACAATCGTTTTGTTTTACTATCAAAGTTCTTTTCTACTTTGTCACATGATTTCTGGGAGGAATCCGTACATAGATGCTTATTGATAAGAAATAAAAATCTGTTTTTTCTTGGGTCATTGTTTTGTTAATGGAATCAGGTCATGCTTCATGAATTCATGTTCAAAAAAATGTTGTAGTATAAAGCATTGTGATTTGAAAATATCTGCACTGTGTAGTTCTACTGTGTAGTTCCAGTGTTAGTTGTATGCCTAAGTGAAATTCATAAGCACCATGTATAAAGACCACACCCAAACACACAGTATTTTCAATTCCCAATAAATGTTTGTCTTTATTCAATAAAGAGCGCAGTTTGTTAAATCAATCCTATAATCTATTTCATATACACATAAATGTTTAGGTGGCTGAGTGGGTGTCACTCTCACCTCATGGTTTGGGGATTTGAACCCTGCCGACGCTCCGCTTGTGGGGAATGTGCACGATCTCCCCAAGTAGTATACGTTTCTGCCTGCAGTCCAAAGACATGCAGTTAGGTCAACAGTTTCATAACAGTTTTATGAAAAAAAGTGTGATTGTATCATGGATGTCGCTAGATCTCTTTTATTGGGGTACATGCATAATGCACATAATGCAGTACAAAGGATCCTTAATGCTTATACTGACCATTATAATGCATTATAAAGGCATCTATAGTGCATTATAGATGAGAGCTTCATAAAGCATTCATAATGCATAATACACATGGTTATAATGTGTTATACCTTTTGATAAATATTTATAGTCATCTTTATGATACTTTATGAATGTATCATTATTTGTTAAGAATGTGCTTATAAATGACTAAAAACATGGTCTTAAGTAAAGTGTTATCAAATGGGTTCATTGAGAAAAAACACTATATAGTGGTGATATAATCAACATATGTCAGTGTGACTCTTTATACTCAGCTGGTTGGTTGAAGCGAAATCTGGGTCTGGATTTTTACTTTCTGGACCTGAACTATCCACCATTGTCTAGCACAACCTCGCCACTTCCACTGCTGCTCCAGACAATTGTCCTCCTTCCCTTTGCTGATAATGAAGCGTTGTGAGGGATCCTAGTCCAGCCCAGCCTTGCATCACCACTTCTACCAGTCTCTTACAGAATGCAAGTGCTTATAGTCACAGACACTAGCAATTAGGGTTTCTACTTTCAGTCTGAAGAAATACAGGACAATCTCTACCAGCCATGTCAAGCCTGTTCCCTGGAGTGAGCAGCGAGGCAGTGAGAGAAAAAGCCCAGCGACAAAACACACTGTCAGCATTTCCTAGTTTTACGCCCTATAACAAAAAAGTTTATTTTTGTATGATTCATTTATTAAAATTAGATTCCAGTATGCAGTCCATTCAGTTTTTTAGGCTTTTGAGCCTTTTCAGGCTCTCAGTCTTTTTATCAGCAATTCTAAGAGATTTTGAGCAAAAGTGGAGCCTTGATGTAGAGTAATGACTTTTATAAAGTAATGAATTATATTGTGTTCATGGTAAAATGCATTTTAATAAAAATGTCCATCAGAACTTGTTCTATTATGCTAAGCTTAAGATGTCTCCACTAAACTGTAGGACAAACGAGACCATGATAATTTGGTCTTTGGAATTAATGAAAGGATGAATTAATTGCAGGAGATGTAACTTCTGTTAATTACCATGACAGTGCTGGGTTTCTGGAATGCTGTCCTTTCCTTTGACCTATAGCTGGTAATTAAACAGCATTAAGACACACTTCTCTCTAATCACCTTAATCATATATTTATTTTTATAACCACCTTTGTTCTAGCTGTGAGATTTTATTTACGGTATTTTTTGTATAATATTTACAGTACATATATAATACCCCTCCTCCAACTGAATGAGACCATTATTCATGGAAACAATGACAGTTAATTATCTTCCCAGGCATTTTATCTCCACTATGACTATCTTACATAACTGGGTCCGGGGAATGGATGGGGTTTGCTCTGCCTGCCAAGTCTATCCCCACCACCCACCTTCAGAGTAGCATGCGATCGATAATGCTATTCCATTAATTAGCATGATAGCGTGAGTGTAGCATACTAGCATTTCCTGCAGGGTGTACCATGGCTCACAGTGTCCCTGTACTGGATATGCAGTATGGAGAATGAGCGGATGGATGAATGTAGCTTACATCGCTAGCTAACGCTAAAGAACTTCTATAAACCATACTCATCGGTTGTATGATTTACTTTTTTCCATTAGTAAGAAAAACAAGTATTATATTTCCTTTCCCAAAAGCAATTGAAGAATGGGGCTGTCATTTTGCACAATGAATCGCAACAGAATGCGAAAGCTATGAATGTAAAATGCAGAACTGTTACCCTCCATTCATACAATGGAGCAATGTAGCTACGTATACAAATCGAGCCTATCCCTTGAGGATCACAGTCCTGCAGATGTTGCTTGTAACTTTCAATTTACAGCTGATTCATTCTTAAGACAATGACTGCAATAACTTGGTATCAAAATAATTGCTTCAATCAAGCTGTAATGCACTGAAATGAAATGCAACCAGAAAAGCCTGTAGTACAATTGGAACAGGTCTGCCCCTCCACCCTTGTATATGGATACCACTTGCAGACTGTTTTCTATTTTCATACACAGAGTGTGACACTAATCAGCTCATAGCTCTTGTAATAGCAAGAAGCATTGTGTAGAAAATGCATCTATATTGTATTGCAATGCATGACAATGCTTTCACTGATTTTTTAGGACAAAGGCAGAAAAGAATCTAATGGAACATGTCACTTGCAATTTTTGCTGTAAATGTGTGTGTCATTAAACATATTAAACCTGTTGCCAAACTGTTTAAGTGCATTGAGTGGTTTACAAAGTACTATAAACTTTAGGACAGTATAGCCTAGAGCCCTCAGGATTCGTTACTGTCCATTAGTCTATTCTCATTAATCCAATGGGAGTCATACTCGACTGGATTTTGGACTATAAGGCAGGCAGAGGTATTTTAATGCATAAGCTTACCCAGAGTTAAGTGCATCCAGTTGGCAGAAACACATACACCAGCTCTTTAGAGCAATGTTTCCCAGCCCTGTCCTCGGGTACCCACATTTTCAATCCCTAGCAGCTCTCTGCTAGACAGTCCATATTTTTGCAAAAACGGGGGTCCACGCGGATCGGATTGGGAAACACTGCTTTAGAGACACCATTCAACCTGAGCAAGATCTGTTAGGACTATGCAGGAGTACCGGTAAACCTGGTGAAAACCCAAACAGACAGGCAGAGAACGTGCCAAACATGGGGGAAAAAATGGAGCCTGCAAACCTGCAGGTGTTGGGGCAAGGATACGGACACCTTCCGACGTGGTCATCTGATGTGTACAGTCACTCAGAGCATAAGTGTGGTACACACAGTCATCATAAGACCGCCCAAACCTGTCTTCAGGGACTCCACAACATTCACTTCCTGTCTGGTTAATGTATTCATCCTCACCAAAGCATCAGGCTGATTTAAATGTAATATACCCTCAACATAGTTTGTCAAGGAAACTTCACTGTTGTCAAGAAGCAGTCATTGCTTAACACATTACGTAAACATTGGGCCAAACCATGATACAAATTAACAGGAGTTTTAAGCCATATGAGCTGGGAGGGATTTTCATGAGTCATTCAGTCTCATCCATGCTCTGTCTTGAAAAAATATTTCTTTGCCCCCCCTCAATGTCGTGTTATTCTGCATCAGATGATCACAGAAGTTTGATATCAGTTATATCATGTTCTTATCCCCTGCATTAAAACCAACCGAAAATAGAAAGCAGTTCTGTTCTGCGTATTTAGATGACTGAATAATTAAGTTTTGTTTTTGAGGTTTGATCTCATATTCAGTGTTTAAATGGCTGGCTTTCATTGAATCCAATCTGGTCCCTGCAGGACAGATTGTGTTCAGCTTCTGGGTTTGTCATTCACAAAGTGCTGTGTCTAGGGGTCTTTCAGAAAAGATATCGCTCTGGGAGGGAGGACTGGGTAATGAGATCATTTCTTCAAGGATTCCCAAATGGGCACTGGGTGAATAAGTCGACTGGTCTCCCTGGCTGCACATAACTTGCTGGGAATAGCATAGGTCCTTTGCCTAGTGCTTTGCACCATCTTAAAAAGTTGCAGTATTAAAAATAAAGCAGACAATCAGGGATGTGAGTCAGGTGAGTGCAGAAAATCAGGGATGTGAGTCAGGTGAGTGCAGACAATCAGGGATGTGAGTCAGGTGAGTGCAGAAAATTAGGGATGTGAGTCAGGTGAGTGCAGAAAATCAGGGATGTGAGTCAGCTGGAAAGAAAATTTCAAGAAAACTGTGGAAAATTCCTTGGCAGTGCATTTTTAGAATATAAGTTTGTACAGCAAAGAAAAGCTTAAAAGAATGATCTACTGATGACCTCCCCTTTCTTATATTGAAAGCCATTTTTTGGGTTGATAACTCCGCTGAGAGAAAAAACCCAAATGAATGTTTTATAAACAATGGTAGGAAAACATGTCACTGCTGAATCGATTTAATGGCACAGCCTCGAATCTGAGCAAAGAAACATCTTCCTGAAGGTGCTTCGTAGCTCTGCACTTCGAAAAGCATAAATGGCCGGGTCGATGACAGCGTGGCTCATCAGGAGAATGACATGGATTTGGAAGAGGGATCGATAACACTCACAGTAGGGGTTCTGCGGGCATACCATGATGATGAGCAGGTGGAGGAAAAATGGAGACCAGCACGCAATAAAAACCCCGAATAGAATGGTGAGGGTCAGGGCACCCCTCAGATTGTGACGCTTGGTACTCCCTGGCAGGGAGGCAATCTTCCTGGCATGATGCCTGGCCAGAAGAAACATGTGAACATAAAGGAAGAGGATGAGGACCAGGGCAAACACAAAGAGGATGATGAGGCACATCATGATGGCAACATTGTGGAAGAACACCACCATGACCACGCCGGTGCAGCCACAGAATGCCCAGATGGCCGCCAGGATGGCCTTGGCACGCTTCATGGTCATAATGTTGTGGTACCTCAGGGCATGGAAGATGGTGACATAGCGGTCCACTGCAATGGCCAGGAAGCTGAAGATAGACCCGATGAAGGACATGCAGAGCAAGGAGTCCATCACGTCATCCACCTTGAGCACTGAATCCCCCCGTGAGTTGAGGTGGCCTGTGTTGGTGAAGACCAGCATGATGTTTTCCCATGTCTTGGACAGACTGGAGATGGTGTTGAAGAGAGCCAGACTGCAGATGAAGCAGTACATGGGGGAGTGAAGATTCTTGTTCCGGATGACGGCCACCACCACCAGTAGATTTTCACCCAAGCTCACCATAGCGATGGTGAAGAAGATCTCATTAGGGATCTGCACTTCCCTGCAATCGGTTTCATTTGCATAGACTCCAGTGATGTTCTCCATGCTGGAACAGACAGAGAGGCAAGGTGAGTGATGGCACATGCTTGGTATTCATCTGATATTCCATCAACATGCTTCCATCTCATCTGCATCCTTTGAGGTGGTCACCATGACAAACAGTGAAATCGATGAAGATTCAGACATTGGGTAACAGGCTCCTCTTTTTCCATATGTTTTGCTCCTAAAATTGTGTTTGTTCTAAGATTGTGCACCTTTCTGGAAGTACATTCAAAGTAAATTGTACAGAGTATATTCACTACCATACATTTGTTAGCTGCTTGCCTTGGTCATGGGCATGGGGGTCCCTGGAGCAGCCGAGATCGCCACTGCAGACCACATCACCACTGCAGACCACATCACCACCGCAGACCACGTACGCAAAGTGAATCTCTGCCACTGTTGCATCCCTAGACATATTTGTGATGTGTTTTGCCATTTGTCTATTTGCTCATTTTCTGCTTCTTGTTCTTGCACTCAGGTGTTCCTGATTACTACCGCCATATGGATTCGTTTGCTATTAGACAAGAGGAGAACAAACGGCTTGCTCTCTCGCTCTCTGTCTAGCTCATTGGGTGTTGAGAGCCATTCTGGAATTCCTTTGAACAGATCTTCGTCGTTGAGCAGGCACTCATCTTTTTAAGCAATCTGACTAAGCAATCTGATTACTGTGTATGATTGGGATCCAATACCTTAAGTCACTTGTGTGTTTTCTCATTCTAAATAAATCTCCCCTTTGTTAGGGTTAGATCTGCTCTTAGTATCCCTCTTTTTGTTATGAACCCTGCAGAACAACATGGCAAGATTATGCCAACTTCCCACATAGAGCCAGAGTAGGTTGTGAACTCCCATCTTTAGAGGTGTGAGGCAGTAGGTCACACCACCACGCCACACAAAACCACAAAAAAGCCTTCCATACAAAATTGCTTTTAGCAGCCATTCTGATTGTAGCATTTAATATATTTGTTGGTAGACAATTTTTCAAGGGCACTGTAGCACCATTACCTCTAAGGCTGGGGCTGTGTGATCTACCCCTGCTCTGCGTATATAGAGTTGCACAGAGCTAGAAAATTTAGGTCCAGAAGGTACAAAACCAAAAAATATTTTTTTTCTACCAACCAGTTGAGTATTCTGTGACTGTGAATCCTTATACTCTTTATATGGATCGGTTGAAACAAAATCTTGGTCTGAATTTTTACTTTCTGCACCTGAACTATCCATTTCTGGACTTGCGCTGCACAGGTTTCCTCCAGGCACTCCAGTTCGCTCCCAAACCGGTGTCTCTATATTTCCCATAGTGTGTCTCTATCCCTATTAATCTAGCACATTTTAGGTCACAGTCTGCAGCTCTGATGTCTGCTGGGAAATATCAGAGCGAATTCCTTAACGTTTATCTCTGCCTCTGACTCTTTTAAATTTCTGATTTATTTGGGGAAAAGAATTAGAGAGAGACAGGATGAGATTTTGCAATTACAAATCAATAATTACACAGCAGCATGATATGATTTCATATTGGAGCTCATTAAAGAAAATTTGACTTCATCAAAGTCTCGGTTGAACCTGTGCAAGGGAGTGAGGCCACACCATCAGAGGATCTTCCAGAGTAATGATCTCTGGTTCCTTATACCAAAGAAGTGCGGAGTGAGATTGTAACTGGGTTTATTCTGTGCACAATTACACAATTGTGTATTGTATATATATGCCCCACCCCTTTTCCCTCATACAATCATATGTTTTGAGCACAAAGTCTTTACCACTTCAATACATACTGTTGTGAAGCAGTTGTTTGTGTCTCCCCCTTTATGATTTTATCATTATCCATTGTGTTATTTAAGTCATTTCCTTGTATAATCCAATACTACAGCCATGCCAATAATACCTCATGACCCTCCTCATATATGTTTTATGATATACACAAATATATGGACCAGAAGTATTGGGACACACCTCTTAATCATTGCGCTCAGGGGTTTCATTCAGACCCATTGCCACAAGTGTATAAAATCAAGCACCTAGCCACGCAACCAGTTTTAAAAACATTTGTGAAAGAATGGGTCATTCTCAAGAGCTCAGCAAATTCAAGTGTGGTACTGTCATGGAATGCCACCTTTGCAATAAGTCAGTTTATAAAATTTCCTCCCTGCTAAGTATTCCATGATCAACCATAAGTGGTATTATTGCAAAGTGGAAGCATTTAGGACCAACAGAACCATATAAAGTAACAGGGAGGGGTCACCGAGTGCTGAGGTGCATAGTGTATAAAAGTCACCAACGCTCTATTGACTCAATTACTGAGTTCCAGACTTCCTCTGGCATTTACCCCAGCCCTAAAACTGTGCATCAGGAGCTTCATGGAATGGGCGTCCATTGCACAGAGCAAGGGAACAAAGATTGCGAGCCTGGCCTTCATGTCCAACATCACTGCCTGACCTCACAAACACTCTTCTGGATGAATGGGCAAAAATTTACACAGACACACTCCAAAATCTTGCAGAAAGCCTTCCCAGAAGAGTGGCAGTTGTTATAGCTGCAAGGTGGGGACCCACTCTATATTGATGCTTATGGATTTAGAATGGGACGTCATAGACGTTTCTGTAGGTGTAATGGCCAGGTATCCCAATACTTTTCTCCATATAGTGTATATTTGCAGTAAGTGTTATTATAAACTTTATTTTACCCTCAATGTGTGGTATTACGCTAATATCCCCATGCCTCATGTTAATGTGTAGAAGAGGAGCCTGTATCATTCATTCACTAAGAGGATTTTTAGTTTCTGTTCAGGTCAGGTACGCGTATTATTTTGCTAATGTCATTTTATTTTTTTATGGCTCACGCTGAGACTTTAAATATATACTGTTGCCAGAAGTGGAGCCTCTATGCTTCATTCACTAAGAGGATTTTTAGTTTCTGTTCAGGTCAGGTATGCATATTATTTTGCTAATGTCATTTTACTTTTTATGGCTCACACTGAGACTTTTAATATATACTGTTGCCAGAAGTGGAGCCTCTATGCTTCATTCACTAAGAGGATTTTTAGTTTCTGTTCCTGTCAGTTTTAACAAGGAAAGGAGAGAATCTCCAGCAGTTCCACCAAAATCAGAGTGTGCTTGACTATGAAAAAAAAGAGAAACACAACTCAGTGTTCTGATTGGTTACAAGAGCATTCTGCGTATTTTTTCTGCCATCAGAGATTCAGAATCGGAAGACAGCTCACCTACAGGTTGTTTTCGTAAACAATCACCTGAAATGTTTAGGTTCCCATAAAGAACCTCTTTTAACTCATTTTATCCTCTATGTTATAATAATGGGAACTCCAAGTAAACTGTCCCAATTTATGTACCTGACCCTCATCTTGTCATTCCTATGGAGTCAAAATGACAGGTAGAGTACCTATCAGCAACAAAGTACACATCCTGAATTGTTTTCATTTACTAGCTGTACACATGAGGAAAGCTATGCAATTGTGCTGGATAATCACACAGTACAGCGACTCAATGTGAACAAATGATATTGATTTTACAACACATTGTATTTGAATATATTGCGTAAAATAGGGGTTAATGCAGGTTATCATTAGTAACGTTTCTCTCTTCATGAATTTAGTATTGAACCCTTGGAATATTGTATATGAGTTTTGGAGAGAATTGCCCACTGTAATCTTTCAGCTGGAACTGAAGCTTAACTATATGTTGGTTAAGCATTCAGCATCCAGGAATTATAAATGTGAATATGGCATTGTTTTATAATGTGCTATTTATAACATCGAGAGACTTATCGACACTGATAACAAGCTGATATTTCACCCAGAAATGAGACAAGGATCTTCTCGTTTGGTGGCCTAAAAATGTCTTGTATCACCTTCAAAATTGACTCCAAGGTGGCTTTGTAAGTATTTCATCACATTTCCAATTATTTCAGGATGAATCCATTTTGTGTTTAAGTGGCCTTTGACCTTCCATGGAGCCATGCCCACGTTCCATTCACCCTGTTAAGCTTTGTGTGCAGAGATACTCAGGGTACCTTGAAAATTCATCTCTCTGATTTACATGAGGTGGGTGGATAAGAGAGGATGCAGAATGCTTGCATGCATAGCTCCAGACAATCAGCAAAAACATTTCCTGTTCTCTAGCTTTGGATCTTGTAGCTCTGCTAGTACTGTACTGTGCTAATAATGCAAAGGTTGTGGATTCAAGTCCCACTTAAGGTAAAATATTAACCCTTCCCTGTACTGTAACTCACTTTGGGTAACGGTTTCAGATCAATGTGACCTTTATGGGATTTTATACAAATCAAGAATTTGATTTGATTTTGGAATTTACTTTGAAATTAATATACTTTAATATATCATATAATAAAATATTTTATGAGAAAAATTATATTCATGATTGGATGAAATAAGTTCTAGAAAATTAAGTTTATATAAGATTCTAATGGCAAACTTATCTGAGTTTAAAACACACACATACACAGGTACACGAATATCATTACATAGCTTGAATTTATTACTACTGTATTGTGCAGGTAAAGAAAATGTCCTTGAAGGTAACATCAAACTCATGCATGAAAGAACATTTTACAGGCATTCAATGCTTATTGTGTATACAACCACAATATCAAACACATTATTCCTACAGTATGTATTAAATACAGATGCAAGGATATGGAAGTTGACTTTCACACATGAATGCACTGCATTGATAAAGGCTGAGGACTGGAAATGACTTAACAATGAAACTTAAGCAATACTTTAATTCTACTCCTGTTGGTGTGTAAGACATTTGGCTTAAGTTGCCCACATCCTTATGGTCTCATGCAGCAGAGAAAGGAACTCTTTGCAAGGCCACAGACAATACAATATTTGAATGCCCAACTGTAAACCCTTTCTGCAATTATATTGATACCAACTTTTATTTCTCAATGCCATTCAGTGTCAATGTTCATCCAGTAAAATTTTCTCCTTTGGTAAATCACAGTAATCTACATTCATCTTCAACTATCAAGTCTATGAACCCACAAAAGCATATTGTAGTGCCAGAGCATGCTGGGTAATTGTAAACAGGTCCTTGTTCGTGTTATTGTTAATATTTGTTGCATTGCCTATTGCCACGTATATGTTTGCCTGTGTCTTGAGTGAACCCTGTCTGATTCTTGCACGTATTTAGTTGTGTATAAATTATCCACCATGTGTGTATTGTACAATCCAGTGTCAAACCTCATTGTGTTTCCCTGCCATATTAGTTTAGTTCTTGTTGGATGACTGTGTTAGTTCTTTTAATAAAAGGGCATTGTTCAGCTTTATGAGCAAGCCTCCTCCTTGCTGTGGCGATGCCTTGGTGTTCCAGACGTTGCAATATTGTTGATTCTTTTCTTATGAATGGATA
Source organism: Mormyrus iriodes (assembly GCA_011763525.2). Classification (NCBI taxonomy): domain Eukaryota; kingdom Metazoa; phylum Chordata; class Actinopteri; order Osteoglossiformes; family Mormyridae; genus Mormyrus; species Mormyrus iriodes. The sequence continues at coordinate 10,845,515 of JAAGVU020000129.1, forward strand.
GTTCTCATGGTTTTTCTTTATCATATTCTCCACACAAGAGTTCAGGGGGTACCATTGACTAGATCTCATTTAGAATGGGCAGATGTGTGGCTCTGTGACTTCCAATACATGCCTCATACAGAATACAGTAATTATTACTAAGCATGGCACTGCATACATCGATCAAACAAAAAGTAAAGGAGTCATTTAGACCAGAAAAGAATGTAAAAAAAACACACTTACCTCGTTGCTTTATGTACTTGAATAAAGCTGTAGGTGTCAGTGCACCAAGAAGAAACAAATGTTTTCAGCTGTTTCTTTTCTGACGATCATGACGGAAACAGCCAACGCCATCAAGTGAAGAGATGTGGGAGGACAGAGAAGTGCCACCGCTATCACGCCCTTGGACGCCTGCTCTGCCAAGGCTGCCAGGCTATTTTCCGCTCTCTGCGCTTGTTTATCAGACCCCTGTAAAGCCGACACCGCTCGTCCCTTGACCGTGTCAGAATCAACCGAGGGATCGTAGAGGCATGATTTTCATGCCGGCGCCATTAAACATGCCGTGCAGCAGTGAATGTCTGTTAAACAGCACATCTGCTAAAAAGATCACTACAGATGGAACGTTAAATACACAGTACCTGCTAATATGAGCAACTTTTATTTCCAAAACATGTAAAATTATACTTTTGTATTCAGCTGAAGTTGACTGGGTGTAGGAAGAATTACAGTGCTACATCATGTGCGTTAAACTCACTATTCCACCTTGATTTACTGTTTTAACTAATAGAAAATGTCATCTACAAAAAGAGCCATAACCCCTGTACATTTATACTGAAAATGTGGCAAAATACTTTCCATTACAGATAAGAAGCATAATGCCCAAATGCACTGTTTATTTGACAACCTTTCAAGTAATTTGCTACTCCCATTGGATAAGAATCACGCCATTAAATGAGCAGAAATTGGAATCAATTTTGATTTGGAGCTATGAGTGAAGCAGTTGTAGTGAATAACGCCACTCTTTGCCAGCAATATTATTACTAAGCTTCTGAAACAGATCATTTCCACATCTCTGACTTGGCAATGAACTTCTGAAGTGTCTGACAGCAAAATCTAATTAAGGAACCCAACTCAAACAAAGTCACAAAAACGTCAGCTAGCTTTTCTGAGACCAAAGCAAACCTGGCAGGAAAGTGCTGGTTTCCCCATTGGATGCCCGCTGACTCATTTTGGCCTTCCGACACCCTCCAGTGGGGCATAAGGTATGGGGCGTTTGTGAATATGTTGGGAGAAAGACCAGGGACCTTCCTGATTAGCCTGATAATGTATCAGATTTAAGGTACAATAGTTTAAATGAACTTTATCTTTGTTTGTCAATATTTAGCCCAGACTATCTTAAATCTGAGATGTTATCTGGCAAAGCAAGAAATCCGGCTTTGTGATACAGGCCCCAGTTTGGGCTCCTCTGCTCATCTGTAAAAAGCAGATTTGTTCTTTATGGATGAAAAAGAAAGACCGGGACAAGTGTTACAGAGATCTCGGGTTTCAGTTTTACTCAATTTTAGGTTAGTGGGCACAATGGGGGCAGTGTGTGGCTCAGCAGATTATGACACTGTGCTGGTGATTAAAGAGTCTCTAGTTCAAATCCCTAATCGTACATCTCTTTGGATAAATGGGTCTGTACAATGGTTATTGCTATATATTGTTGAGTTTGTCTACCTGTTCCATACTGAGATAGGCTATACAATTGTTCTCTGCCATCTGTCATTTCCCCTTTGCCATGAATCTCTTCGCTGTCACAGTGGAAGCTGACTTTCCTGTCAAAGTTTCTGGTAGTTTCTGTCACTGCTGAACGCAAACTCAATAAAATTAAACTTAAACAATATCCAGAACAACTGTACTTGGTGGAAATGTGACACCAGCTGAGTTGGGAACTTTATTGGTTCATGAAGTTACCTGATCATTAAAGTTCAAGACTGAATTCTTTATTGTCTTTGTTGCAGTACAAGACAGGGAGTTCAACTCAAGACTGAAATCAGTTGAGTCCAAATCCATTTTTTATCAAGCGTCTTACAGAAGATAATTGCCTCAGAGAAATTTATGTATATGTACATAAACACACGGCATGCTGAGCATGCAAAAAACTGCTAGAAGATTGTGGCACAAAAAAAAATGTAGGGGGAAAGACCTCTGGGTGGGGAGCACTCACCTCTTCTGTACATGCCAACCATGCATGTTCATTCAGACGTCCAAATGTCAGCAGGAACGTAGGTAACGTTCAGCATATCCAGTGGGATCTGCTCCGGCTGTCTGTTGGCCTTCCTAGAAAAGGTCTGCTACCATGACAAGGTCGCAGCCTGGTGTTATCGAGACCAGAGTCACACTCAAGCTATGCTTGCACAGAGAGGGCCTTAATTTGCTGTGATTCACATCTCCTTGGATGTCAGTGGAACTTATGTGTGGGCTTCTGGAGCACAGCCAAGGCTTTGCTGATGGAAATCCTGTCTGCCTTATCCAACATCCCTGACCTTGTAATAGCAGTGTTGTTTTTACCCATGGTTATAACAACATTTACTGCAATTCTTAAAATTTAACAAATCAAAGAACCTGTTTTACTTCACTATCCAGGAATACGGAAGCAGCGGCTCCCATATATGACAGAACAAATTTTTGCCCCAAAAAGCAAGGAAGAGGCCCTTCATTAATGAAAAACACAGAAGAACCAGACTGCAGTTTGCAAAAGTATATGTATTATTCTCTTCATTTTTCCACAGCTGTGTGTGTGTGTGTGTGTGTGTGTATATATATATATATATATATATTCACATTGCAGGGTATTGAATAGCCATAACCCTATCGTGCTGCATACACAGGGAAACGGGCTAACTAACAAACCAGGTACTTATATAATTTAGCAGCCCAAACCCAAACTTTTAGAAACTGCTGTTTACATGTCATATAATTTTTTTATAGTTTACATCCTTTGGGGGCTTGTTAACCAGTCCATTGCAGGGTGCATACAATGCAGCTCATTCAGCGACTGCCTGTCTTTGGACTGTAGGATGGCACTGAAGTACCAGAAATAAGCTCCACACACACAGATAGCAGAGACTGGATATAAACCCTCCACAGTCGGGACGCAGGCAACAAAGCTGCTCTTTGAAGTATCATACTGTCCAGACCTTTTAAATACTTATGTTTTTCCTTTAGGTTGAATCTCTTGAAAACCAGAGATAATGCCCAGTCTGTTACTTAATGTTTCTAGGCCACAGAGATCCAGCGGTAGATAGTAGTGACTTCATGTGGAAGGCCACCAACTTCAAATTCAAATCATTTTCTGCATAGGTGGATCCACAAGCCCAGAGTGAATGAGTGAATAAGTGAAATTAAAAAGTTATGGGACAACAGTAATTAATATGGGTGGAGAGCAGAATGACACCAGTATTTGTTTAGCTGAAATATGGGAGAATTTCCCCATTTGATGTTTTAAATTTTATTCTAGGATGGGGTGATTTATCGATATCGGTCACTTGTGTTAGTCACAGATGAAAGTGTCTGCAGCACAAATCAGTAGGTTTGTCATATTGTGTGTTCAGTTAAACAGCACCTCTGTGTTAATGTGTTTAGGGTAGTTCTGGGTTGGATCTGCACCCTTTGGGAAAAAAAAATATTGGTTTGTTTCCCCTTGAGAATTTGGAGCTTTGTAAAATTGTAACACAGGTCTTGAAATCTCTTGCATCTTTGCCTTTCCTGCGAGAGCCAAACTGGTTGATAGTGGGCCAACTTTTAAACTATAGATATCGTCAAAATAATGAAGTCACCAGAAGAAAAAAGCTCCACGAGTTAAATAATCTTCCGCTAAGAAATCTCCAAATTCCGACGGATTAATCACCTTCGCTAGGCACCGACGACCTCCGACAAGCGCTTGGAATCAGAAGGGTAAGCTGTCACCCTGTCTTCTGCGCCGCTGTTCTGTGGCTCCTGCGGTATGTACAGCATAGGCTGTCCTTATGACTCTCCCGATAGCAAAGTGTGCCAGAAGTGTTATCGTAGAGTTGGAAGACAGGATTCGCGCATTAGGACTTTAGTGGAGGTGATGGAGGGAATTACAGATACGGCTCAATCGGAGCAGGCAGCCAGCTTAGGTCTGGCCGTCCAGTCCGGCGCCGTCACCAGCGGCCAGCACACGCGAGCCCCGGGTCACGGTCCGGCGCGATCCTAGGAGCTCCAGGCCGAGAGCTCCTGCACGATAGTCGGCTATTGCGCTTAGTAGCGCGTTCGCTGCTCTCTGCAGTGCGTTTGCTGGAGCGGAAAGGGTGCCCGTGACTGAAGACTCGAAACGTTAGAGTTTCTAACAGTAGTAAAGCAGCGGTTCCGTAGAATGCCTCCCCGGGGCCAGAGTTTTCGACGTCGAAGCGAAATTGGACTCCCTCTCCTGCAATGAAGTCTCCACCTTGGTTGTTCACGCTGGAACTACTGCTGTAAAGTCCCGACAATCCGAGGTATTAAACAGGAGCTTCATTTCTATGTGTGCAAAAGCTAAAACAAAATGCCTCTGGTCCCTCACTAATTCTCTATAGAGGGGATGTAACCTATAGTAGGCTACTCTCCCTAAACCGCTGGTTAAAGACTTAGTGTGTATCTCAAAACATAGCTTTTATTGATAATTGGGACATTTTTTGGGAGTGGCCTGGCTTTTATAAATGGGGTGGTCTTCATCCTAATTGGAGGGGTGTCAGGGTCAGCACCCATCTGGTCCTGTACTTCATGTCTCTTCCTCATTTGGCCAGCAGGGGATGCTGGCTATCCTGGCTTGTCACTCCTTGTCACTCCTTGTCAAACCCTTGTGTGTTTCTCTTACTTCCCTGACTGCTGCATGGCTCAGTGCACTGAGTGTGTGGCTCAGAAACTAAGCCCTGCTGGTCATGGGTTTGAGGTTGGCCTTAAGCCAGCCTAATCTATTTATTTGTATTTTTTGTTTTTTTTATTTCCCAGTATTATTCCCAGTATTTATTTTCTATATTAGTTTTCTTGTCCAAGGTTTTCCCTGCTTGTGTTCTGTTCTTTTCCATTCTGGTCTTGTTTAATTATCCTTGTGTTCTATTCCTAGTGTTTAATTCCCAGTATGTAGTTAATGTTTCCTAGTTTTTAGTATTTGTTAAGCTCCCTAGTTTCTACGCTTGTTGATTAATATAAGTTCCACCTGTTGCCCATTTCCTCATGCCAGTACTTGTCGATTGTTCTATTCTGTTGCTTGTTGTGTTGCGCCCTGTGTCGATTGGTTAATTGATTGTCTTACACCTGTTCCTTGTTTTCCCCAGTTTTCTATGCGTATTTAAGTGCCTGCCCTGCACTGTTCTCCAGTGAATCATTGTATTAGGTGCTGTGCTGTGCTGTGCTGTGCTGTGCTGTGCTGTGCTGTGCTGTGCTGTGCTGTGGCCTTGCTTCCCATCTTTGTTATTTATTGTTATCTCGTTTTCCCCATTTGCTTTTGCCCCCTCGTAGTTCTGTTACTTTATACATTTCCTCAGTGTTCTTTATTTCAATAAACCCTCATTAGTCTCTGAGCCACAAGTGGATCATCACCTTGTTTCCCTGTCTGCACCATGCCTTATGTCTGCAGCAGAGGGAATCATTTACGTTATCCCAAAACATGGCAAGTAAATTAGCTGCCTCCACCGTTCGATCTTAAATCGAAGGCTGTTCGTTCTTCCACTTTTAGATTGTTTGGCCTTGACCCAGGTGCTCCATAACACCACATCCCCTAACTATTTAGAAACAGTTGAATGAGCCTAGAGAGAATATAGTAAGATTAAATGAGCCACAACATAAGCCCACCATAAAATGTGCACTATTGTTTGTTCACTCTTTAGGAAGTAAATCACTTCTTGTCAATGACATGGTGCTTGACACTGGTGCAGACCTGTGTTTTTTAACTGGAACCAGGGTCCGACCCACAGACACTATTCTTCTCGTTGAGTCCTCACCTGATGGGTTTAGTTTTGTACAGAAACCACGTGGCTCAGGGTGTGGAGGTGGCCTGGCAGCTATTTTTAACTCACTGTTAAAAATTGAACCCAAACTTATACATGATTTACAACATTTGAAGCAGTGCTAATTCAGATGGTGTCCGACCCACGCGTCTATATTCTTATAGTATACAAACCAGCAGGATCATACACTTTGTTTCTGACCAAGTGTGAGGAACTTCTCTCTGACTTAGTCATTAACTTAGACAATTTAATACGTGGAGATTTCAATTTACATGTGGACATAGAGACTGATGCCTTCAACAAAAGTCTCCTGTCCCTCCTGGACTCTGTTGAATGTTACCAATGCATGTTCACAATCATACACTAGACTTGATTATCACTCATGGAGTTTATGTCCATCATGTATCAGTCTGACCACTGAATAAGTCCTTTTCTGACCAGTTACTTATCACCTTTGTCATTGAGCCATCCTCTTTGACTATGGCAGAAAAGACTAGGACCTGCCACTTAAATGATAAAAATTCCCTACAATTAATGTAGTAAGGAATGTGAACTTCATGTCGAGTACAGATGACAAAAAAGTCACCCATGACTTCAATATAGTGGTTAGTCAGATTTTAGACGAAACAGCACCTTTGACAAGTGGTAAAAACCACCAGATACTCCCCATGGTTTAGTGATCACACACACTCTTACAAATGGAGTGCTTCAGATTGAAGTGCAAATGAAAATCCATGGCTTTTGAAGTGTTCAAGTTGGCATGGTCCGACAGCCTGCAACAATACAAGCAAGCCCTTTATAGGGCACGTTCAGCTTATTACTCTAATCTTATTGGTCACAATAGAAATAATTTCAAAGCAATAGCTCATTTAATCAAATAAGGCTGAACCTCTGCTCCTGAGTCATTTTGGTAGTGAACATTTTATGAACTTCTTTAATGATAAAATTACAAACATTAAACTTCAAACACGTTCAAATGGCTCACAATTAACTCCAATGCAAATGGAACGTGAACACACTCTTCATTTTTTAAAATTAATTAATGAACAAAAGCTAAACACTATTATAACTAAGACTTAACTGACCACTTGTCCACTGGACCCAGTTCCCACTAAGCTTCTTGAAGAATCCCTGGGAGTTCTGGCAGGACCTATAACTGCCATAATGAATGTGTCCCTGTCTGCAGGTGATGTGCCTGACCAGTTTAAGTAGCAGTAATCAGACCACTACTGAAGAACCCAAGTCTGGATCCACAGGAGCTCAGTAATTACAGACATGTCTGTAAGATACCATTTTTGTCAAATGTTCTGGAGAAAATAGTTGTGGCTCAACTTAACTCATACTTGGAGACACACAGCATACTGGATAGTTTCCAGTCGGGTTTCCGTCCACGACACAGCACTGAAACTGCCCTAAATAAAGTAGTAAATGACATAACAATGGCAACTGATGCTGGCAGCGCAGCTGTGCTAAAGCTTCTGGACCTTAGTGCAACCTTTGACACGGTTGACCATTTTACCCAAAGACTCAAATCTGAGGTCGGGTTGTGTGGAACAGTGTTGAAGTGGTTTAAATTGTATTTGACTAGTCGTTATTGTATAAAAGGCGTAGACCTTTTTGTGTGCCTGCCCTCTTAATGTGCACGTTCTCTGGTCACAGTAGGTGATGTATGCATGTTGTGACTTCAGTTGACGTTTCGCGCGAAAGGATTTTGGTGCTAGGTTCCGCGTGTTCCACTTTGCAGTTTGGCTTGATTAACTGTTGGTGTTCCCTGTTCCCACTCCCCTTTTCTTTTGGGTGATCCCTATCCCTAACTAACTGGGTTAAGTTGCTACATGTTAATTTTTTTGTACATCTCTTTTATTTGTTGATTGGTAATATTATTTGTATGTACCCTAAGCTGCTGTTTGGGCTTGGAATGTGCACAGTAATGCCAGTGGTTATATCCTATGTTTGAATGATTTTGGTGACTCTTATTTAATGCTATATAGGGAAATTACTTGTTCATGTTTCACAGCTGTTAAGTCCTGACGCTGCTAATATGCCAGTGCCTTATGGTGACCTTTTGTTATTCCAGACTGATGATAATACTGGGTGTAAACTGTATTACCACTTCTGGAACCCAATACAGCTCAGTAAAGAATCACTTCTCCTCATGCTCATTTCCATATCCTGACCGATGCACAATTTTGTCTACTGTTACAACTTAAATAACCAGCCCTCCCCAATTCCCTCACCAACAGTTATCAATATATCTATATAATATAATCAATATAATAAGTGTCAAAAACCTGTATTCCGTTGTCTATGTCACCAGTCAAATATGGAGTGCCACAGGGATCAGTGTTTGGTCCTTTATTATTCTCTCTCTACATGCTGCCATTAGGTAATATAATGAGAAAGCATAATGTTAACTATCACTCCTGTGCTGATGACACCCAAATATACATTTCGGTTATGCCTAATGATACCGCATCTATTGTCATTTTAGCTAAGTGTGTGAACGAAGTCAAGACCTGGATGACTGAAAACTTTTTATCACTAAACGCTCAGAAAACTGAGGTTCTATTGTTTGGTAGCAAATCCATAGATAGGAATGCTATAATCTCCACACTCCACTCCAAAGGGCTTAACTTTTCCCTCAGCAGCTCAGCCTGTAACCTAGTTGTCTTCTTGGATACAAGCCTCTCTTTCAAATCCCATGGGGATGCAGTGTCGAAGGTAAGCTTCCTACAGCTATACAACATTGCCAAACTGCAACGATTACTTACTATTAAAGACACAGAGAAATTGATACATGCCTTTGTATGCAGTAGGTTAGACTACTGTAATGCTCTGTTATCCGGGAGCACACACCGCACATTAAACACCTTGCAGCGTATTCAAAATGCAGCAGCTTGAATTGTCACCAGGAGCAAGAAGTCTGAACACAACCCCTGCTCTTAGTTCCCTGCATTGACTTCCTGTTAGGTTCAAGACTAACTTTAAAGTTCTCCTACTTACATATAAGGCACCTAATGGTCTAGCACCTGCCTACCTGACAGAATTACTTCAAGTTTACAAGCCGCATCGTCCACTCGGATCACAGAACGCAGGTTTCTTTGTTGTTCCACATATAAATAAAGTGACAGTTGGCAGTAAAGCATTCTGGTACAGGGCCCTTATATTGTGGAATAGTTTACCAACCGAATCAGTCTCTTTAAATTTTCACTCATGACCTATTACTTCAGTTTAGCTTACCCACAACCTAACGCATAACACACCATAACTATGGCTACTGGAGTTGCTGTACATCTGGCTTTCTTTAGTAAATTTTTTTGTCTTTCCTTTTTCCTGTTTTGTATTACTCTCCGTTAATGATGTTGTAATGTATCACAACACACCCGTGTCGCCTTGGGGCGACTCTGTTGTGAAAGGCACTAAACAAAAATAAGTTGAATTGAATTTAGACAATCCCAGTGCTGCCAATCCATGGAAAGAAAGTGCGAACTAGGAGCCAGCAGGAGGCAGGATGCCATGGGGTGGCTTTCGGGGGAATCGCATTGCTGTTTCCATGGCGACCGATCATCAGCTCTGTGTGTGCAGGTAACCCAATTAATGAGACCCAGCTGGCCCCGACTTTCTTTTACGAGAGACGCCTGCATGTATGGAAAGGCCTCAATGTCAAGGAAACGAATAACGTCAGACACATACAGGCCCATGTGCGACTGTTTCCCTCGCACCATGCTGTCTGGGGCTGTGCCAGCATCTCCAAGCCAGTGCCAATTCAGATGCTCAGAATACAACAAATCCATAAAGTCAAAAACCATGTTCAGCAAATTACCCAAAGAAGACTCTTTAAAATGTGATGGCCAGCTGTTTGGCCTTAATTAGTGGCTAACGCTTTGATGTATTAATGATCATATTTACTTTTATTATCCATCCATCCATCCATCCATTTTCTATAACCGCTTATTCCATATGGGTTGCGGGGGGTCCGGAGCCTATCCCGGAAACTGCGGGCGCAAGGCATTTACTTTTATTATTTAAACTAAATGGGTTAAAGCTTTTGTTTGTGTTATATGAAACTTATGCCTGAGAACTACAAGTAATAGAGTAAAAATCGTCAAACAATAATAGAATTATAGTGTTTATTTTCCAAAAATTCACTAAACCATGAAAGTATTTCTTTTCACACTAGGGCTGTTTCACTTATAGCAGAAATTATTTGCATCAAGGCTGAAGATCAGTAACACGTCTTCAGTCTGCAATATGTTTATCCATCCATTCATCTTTCAACTGTTTATACTGGTTATCTGGCCTAGAGCTTATCCCAGGTAGCTTAGGGGACATGGCTGGGACACAAACGGGTCAGTCGGCTGAAATGATTCCCACACACTAGACCTGAAGCATTATTCTATGACAGTTTTGGATGTAAAATATGTTATGATGCTGTGCAATAAATTGTGCTTATGTAGGGTACTGCTGGTATTTTTGCAGCATACATTTTATATTTGAAGGTATTGGCCAGTGCACATATTAATTTCCTGGTCAAGCCTGATTATTATATGGTTCGCTGAAATAAAAAACAGCCCTTCAATGCGATAATCTTCAGTCCATCAAAACACTCGTTCAGATGACTGGCTAACAGAAACCAGGCAGCTGCATGTCTGGTACAACACAGAAATTATTTCAGTACTCCATCAAGTATTGGGAAGAGGTAAAAAAAATACACACACACACACACACACACACACACACACACACGTGCGCGCTCTACCAGTCAAAAGTTTGGACACACCTACCCATAGAAAGTTTTATTTGTATTTTTTTCAACATTTTAGAATAATTATAAAAACATCAGAACTATAAAATAACATAAATAGAATTATGTACCAAAACAATATTAAACAAAAAAAAAATTTGTTGGGGGTGAGGGCGTTTCTGTGGGTTGGGACGCACAGAAACTCACAGCCGGATCAAACGCCTTGGCCAACACATTGATCCCACTCTTGGGCATTTAAGCAAGGCCCTTA
>JAAGVU020000129.1:10856601-10908353 GCA_011763525.2 Mormyrus iriodes
AACTATTTCTGTTGTCTTTAGGTCAGGTGGCCAGGGCGTGCGATGCAACACTATCACTAACCTTTGTAGGTGGCCTGATGTGTCCAGACTTTTGACTGGTAGTGTATATATATTCAATTCAGTTTTATTTGTATAGCGCACTTTCACAACATTACATTGTCGCAAAGCACTTTACATTATCCTTGCCCAAAGCCCCCAGAGAGCAAGCCAGAGGCGACAGTGGCAAGGAAAAACTCCCTAGAAGGAAGAATCCTTGGGAAGAGCCAGACTCAAAGGGAGAGCCCATCCTCCAGAGGCTGGCAGAGGAGGTTAAATTATACTGTCCCAATTATAACATTTAAGTCACAAAGCAGAGGGCAGGCAGGTGATGGCAGGAAGGTGTTGGTGCTTCTTCAAATGGTAGTATGAACACTGGTACAACAGCAGGGGATACAGGAGAGACGTCAATGACAGAAGGGTGAGCAGGTTGGAAAAACGCCACAGGTAGTGGAGATGTCGCAGGCAGCAGAGTAGGCAGAATATCTTGATAATTTGGGATCTCCAAGCAGCACACCACAAGAGGAGTAGGGGAAATTCATTACCTTGATTAAAGTTGTCTCTGTGCTATGGTTTGATCTAAATCCAGACTGATATAATTCATTAGTATTATTTTTCTGTAGGAAGGAAGACAGCTGATGGACAACAACTTTTTCCAGGATCTTTGAAATGAAAGGAAGGTTTGAGATGGGTCTATAATTTCCTAAATCACTAGGTACAAGATTTGATTATTTTAGAACAAGTCTAATAACAGCTATTTTGAAAGGTTTTGGAACATATCCAAGCCTAAGAGATGAGTTTAACAAATTTAACAGAGTAGTGCTAATCAGTGGTGCAATCTCCTTAAGGAATTTTGTAGGAATTGCGTCTACAAGGCTAGTAGATGATTTGCAGGAGGAAACTAAGCTCAAAAGTTCTGATTGTTTTATAGGAGAGAAAGATTCAAATATGTCATTAGTACAAATAGGACTAGCAGAAAATTGGTAGCTATTTGTCGCTACAGACGTGCACTGGATGGTCTGTCTAACCTTAGTTATCTTATCATTAAAACATGCAATAAAGTCATCACTCTTAAGAGCTTGTGGGAGTTTAACGTTGAAGAATTCTGTGTTACCTAGACACAGATTCAAACAGGAATTTAGGATTGTTTTTGTTGTCCTCTACTAAGCTGGAGAGAGAGACAGACCTAGCAGTCACTAGTGCTTGTCTATACTTAGAGAGGCTCTCTTTCCAGGTGGATTTGAAAACGTCTAGCTTGGTTAAGCTCCATTTTTGCTCTAGCTTGCATGAAGCCTGTTTAAGTTCATGCGCATGATCAGAGTACCAGGGGGCAGGTTCCTTATCTCTATACTTTATTTTCTGAAGTGGAGCTACAAGGTCTATAGTGCTGCTAAACGATTTCATCATGTTCACGGTTACCTGTTCAAGTTAATTTTCACATGAGGCTTCAGATGTAAGGTTGAAAGACTGTGGAAGTTGGTTGAGAAACGTTCTTACGGATATTTAGGCTATGGAACATCTGATATAGTACATTGGAGCTTGAGCCGAAGGGAGGCTATACTGTATTTCAAAACATTAACAAATGATGATTAGAAAGGAATGGATTCTGAGGGATAATAGATACATGTTCCACCAGGATACCATAGCTAAGAATCAAATCCAGGGTATGGTTACAGGCCTGATTAGGCCCGACTACATTCTGACATATGCCTACAGAGTCAAGAATAGCAGCAAACGTTGCTATTAAAGGATCACTGTCATTCTCCATGTGAATATTAAAATCGCCAACAATCACAGCTCTGTCAGAAGGAACCACCAGGTATGTTAAAAAATCGGCAAACTCCTTTAGAAAATCACTGTACGGGCCAGGCGGTCTATACACAATAACAACGATGATTTGATGTGAAGGACTACAAGGAGATGAGCCAGCAAAACTAAGAACAAGAATTTCATATGTACTAAAGCTATAACCACTTTTCTCAGACACTCCTAGGTTAGACTGAAATATTGCAGCAGCACCACCACCTTTGCAATTTGGATGAGGGTTACGCTTGTAACTGTATTCAGCTGGAGCAGATTCATTTAGTGCCATGAATTCATTAGGTTTAAGCCAGATCTCAGTAAGGCATAAGGCACCAAGACTAAAATCAGTAATCATCTCATTTATTAGTAGCGCCTTAGGAGCCAGTGATCTTACACTCAAAAGTCCAAGTTTAAGGCTTGCATTACACCTATTATCTAATAATGGATTTGGTTTAATTTTTATTAAGTTATTATGACAAACACTATGGTGGAACAGACCTCCACGATTAAAAGTACGGGGGACAGACAGGCTCCGTAATATGGGCCCTAGGTGACGACTCTAAGCGAATAGTATTATAGTATTTTCTGTCTACTCAAGGAAAAATAGTCTCTCAAAATAGGTTAATTTTTAAAGAAAAAGCAGAAATTGTGTGAATGGACATCGTACCTTTCCTGCTTGTAATCTTCACAGTGTTTCAGAAGTTATTTAAATAGTCTCTGTTTAATATCTATATTTTTTATATTTGAGTTTCCTTTCAGCATACATATGGAAACATCATAAGATAAAATCTATGTAATTACTTTGCTCAGTGGAGAGTGCAAGACAATTTGTATGTTCTGTGATTGTCTTTTACAAAATGTTCGTAGTAAAACTATTCGATGAACACAGGGGAAGAATTTAGTGGTGGGGGGGTGGTTGTAGTGGTGAACAACCCTAGGCCCTGCACTCGAGGGGGTGCCAGCTGATCTCAATTTTTTTTCATAACAAAACACTTAGATCAAATGTCCACTCCAAACCTGTCATGACTCAGACTTAGGATACAGGTCAAAACATTTTATTAGCCTTCATAAAATCAGATTTGTGATAGAACCTCTATCTGGGTTGTCCATCCATCATGCCAGGTCTTCTGCCCCCTGGCTCCAGAGACCAACTGTCCCCTGCACTGCTGGAAACGGGGAACCAGGGGTACTTGGGCTGCTGACTGGATGGATGGCCAAGATGAGGTAAAACAGAAGGCTGACTCCTTTGCAGAGGCCTGGAAAACCCCAAATCGAGAACCTAAAAGGGGCAAGAGCAAAACCCAAGACATTAAAACGCCAGAGGCAGAAGTCCAGCAGCAGAGTGATGGCCACCTGGGATCCCAAGGACCAATGGTAGTCAACAGGGTCCATGAACCCCAGGGGTTACCCGCTGGCTACTGACTCACAGGCAGGGAGGGAGACCAAAGCTCTGACAAAGTTACTGCTGAGCCCTGTGCTTAAAGAGCAATGCTGACGCCCAAGCACTGCTCAGTACTTTTCTTAAGTAAGGTTGGGTTCTAAATGAAAACAGCCCACAGAAGGTTCAGTTAACCAATTAGTAAAGTAGGGGCAGGTGTCACAAAACCCATTTATATAATAATTTTGGTTAAAATATGATAATCTATAATAATATAACATATCTGAAATTTTGCCAATCGATCCTCTGACTGAATACCCTGATCAGTAAGTTTTATCGCTGGCTCCCCGCACTTTGATTAGGTTAATATTAATGTTCCAGTTAATTCCCTCGTTTCTCTTTTGGCTCCAAAAAATAGTTGAAATGGCCCACTTAGGCCCCCCCCCCCATGTCAGCCTAGGGCCCCCAAAGAAGTTAGTCTGTCCCTGGAGGTTCATTATGCAACAAACAGGTGGTCAAACTTTTGGCTGTTTGTTAAAAGGTTATAAGTATTGAGGTTATTCCATGCCTGTGCCTGTTGTGCATGGATGGATGGATGAATGGAGGTTCTTGTTGAATATTTCAAGGACATATTAAGGGAGATTATTTTAAACATGCTTAATAACACAAGTGGATGCATTAAAGGTAGCGGACTGGAGAAGGAGAAATCCAGTTAGTGACTCATCACACAGTAGCTGATTGCACCAATGGAAAGTCGGCTACCGCATGGTGACCTAACCCCCCTTCAGTCCCAAAACCCTCCCATCACCTCCCAGTAGACTATACTGCCATCTGCTGGTCAGCATTGATACGCTTATTTTGGCGTCAGAGCAACAACCCATCAGATACTTTACGGTTGGGTGCTTTACCTTAACTGCAACTGGATCCACGATTATCTAGTTCAACTCCAATTTCTACTTCAGATAAAAACTACAGAAAATTGCTACCACAGAAAGCAAGTGATAGATACTACAAAACCCAAAAACTCATAACTTTACTTGTTTTCTAGTTAAACTGCTTATATACGATTGATCGCTGTGTAACCTTGAGGTGTTTCTTTTTAATTAAACATTGTTTTTGTTTCGGGTGTATTTGTTTCTTAAATAATGTGCACGCTTTATTGAAAACTTAAACATCTTACAGTGTCCTCTCTCTGTACGCATCAAGGTAAGTTCAGAGGTTGACTATTTTCCCCATAAGCTTAATAGAATTGAATACCATTATTGTCATTGTACACAGTACAATGAGATTCCATGTTCAAAAACAGTAAAAATATGCAACATGAAAACAAGTACAATGTACATATACATATAGTGCAAATGGTTCATAAAACGGCTCAGGTTGTGCAATGTTACAAGCTTCATATAAAAATTTTGATACTTGACAACAAAACATATGGTTTTTATGCATAATATTATGTTCCTTGAACAAGCGAGGCTGCCCAAAGGATCCGCTTTTGATCCAGCAGTCGCTTTCTCCGGCTTTACAGGATATTTGAGGAAAGAAGGCGGGGAGTTTAGGCATGAGGCAGGAAGAAGGGAGAACAAAACCTGAGGAGGAATGTGGCTGAATGGGGCAGCCTGTCCGGTTCGGGGTCACTTAACACCGTAGACGCACCGGAGGTAAGCCGAGATGCATACGGGTGCATTTTCGGAGCTCCCATCGCAGTTTGGCGAAAGTCGGACGGTTTCTGGCCTTAAAGGAGGGGAGTTTACTAACTTTCCTGCCAGGACGCGGCAGGCGACGTGCGGGACGAAAGTGCGTCCAAGCCGGCCAAAGTGAAACCCAAAAGCGGCGGAGGACTGGGGACTAAACTAAATGGTTTTTGCTAAGTTATTGCGCTTGTGTTTGCGGATAGTATCTTCACCCAGGACATATTTAACAGGCTTTAATTTGAAGCTTGTGCCGAACCATAACTTTGCCGTAAAGGTGACGTTTTTAACCATTTCTGTAGTCACGGAAAAGGGTCGTCCTGTAGTAACATACCTCTTTTCCTAAACCACATTCTCTTAGGCCTTTTATCATTAACTGGTGTCCATGTTAATTGTGTCTTGCTTTTATATTCATTTGATTTTTGTTTGGATCAGCGGATATAGATCCTAAACTTATTTTGCCTATGTTTATGTGTGAATGGTGATTTCCAGTAGCTGAATGCAAACACCATAGGAAGAAAACTGACAGGTTAAAAGCGATCTACCACTTATTAATGCTTATGAGTTATGTATTAACGTTTTTCTTTTTTACTTTGCCTAGATCCTGCTTTCTCGCCCTTGTTTTGCGGCCAAACTTGCGTGTGTAATCCGTTTTCCGTGCTGAAATCAGACTGAAATAGTTGCGCACACACGCCATGAAGCTTGTACGGACAAGCTGTGTGTAACTTTCTCATCACGGTGTTTTCAGCCTGCTTTCGTGCTGTAAGTTTAATTGGCATGTTTCCTTTTGTTGCTGCGCGACTAAACCCCGTCGGCCCTGTTTATGCCGTCAGTCTTATCGGCCTTTTTTGCGCTTTAAAAATATCTACAAATCTGGAAAGTTGTCGCCGTATTATGTGGTTATATATAAGGTAAAAAATAGTGCCCCATTAGTTGTCTATCCATCTGCCGATTGCTTATCCTGATCAGCATGCCAGTCCATCACGAAGTTTAAACGCGCCAGTGATAACATGTGAGACAGTAGCGCAAGCGCAGCCAGAAATCATACTGTATGTGGGCCGGCAGACAATCATCTGGGCCAGTCCCATAACAATTCACACTGCAGATTCAACTGCGTATTTAAATAATTTTTTTAATGACCCGTGGCATTACTAAGACCAAATGAACAAAGAAAAATAAAAATCTAATTGCTGCTCAACAGCACTTTTCGTCCGATTGATCTGACTTAGGGCACACACCTGTCAGACACAATCGTTGTTTCGTGCTGTATCGCTTGCTGTGAACGCTGATCGTTTGGGCCTGACTTCCATCTTTGTGGGCCCGGGTCTATCAGGCTCCACCTGTGCTGCCACAGTAGTGTGTGGTGGGAGAACATGCAAACTCCCAACACACAAAGAGCAGGAGCAAGTTTCACACCCCAAGTCTGAGGGTGTGATGCTGCTGTGCTAGAGTTGACACTGAGCCAACATACTACCCCCCGAGTCATAAAATTAATTTAAAGTGCGCATAAGAACACAAAGAGATGTTATAACAGAAAAATCATCATTATAATCCGTGAGATGAAGCTGTGTCTTTTTATACTGTTCTGGTTTCTTTAAGGAATCGCTAAGGATAGCATTGTATTTATTATAACTAAATTGTGAGTGCATCTTGTGTAGAATTATACTGATGTAAGCTCTGTACCTCATTTTGTCTTGGTTATTAATTTAATTTAAATAGTGCTAAGCTCATTAACTGGTGTGTTTATTGTACCCAGAGCTACGGAGTATTTTACTGAAGAAATGTGTCCTGCTATTGTCAGAATT
Source organism: Mormyrus iriodes (assembly GCA_011763525.2). NCBI lineage: Eukaryota > Metazoa > Chordata > Actinopteri > Osteoglossiformes > Mormyridae > Mormyrus > Mormyrus iriodes. Next base: position 10,863,315 of record JAAGVU020000129.1, read on the forward strand.
CCTCCTGAGATTTGAGCAGTAATCCGTTTGGATCATGTACTCAACTGCTATGATTTATTTACCCATATAATATCAGTGGTGTGTAACAATATTTCACCATTTTTCAGGTTGAAAAGGCGTCTGTGAGAGGAGAGGTGGGGCCAGGCTGAGCCCTGGGGGGCCACGGTCAGCTTCGGCTAGGCAGAAATGGCCGCACATCGTGCGGAATGTGAGTGAGTTGTGTGCCCTTGTGCCCACACCAAGGTAGCTCACCATCGACCCCCTCTGCCCTTCTCTGGCTGCGAGGATGGCGGGGCCCTGCCCAGCAATTCTGGCCCTGCTTCTGGGGCTCCTGGTCCCCATCCATGCTCTTGCCCACAGCTACTTCACGTGTGAGCCAATCAGGGTGCTCCGCTGCCTGGACATGCCCTACAACATGACCTTCTTCCCAAACATGATGGAGCACTACGACCAGGACACTGCTGCCATGGGGATGGAGGTCAGTTCTTCAACCTGACGAATCCGGCTCACCGGCTGTTAAGACCTGGCAGTCAAAAAAATATTAATCCCGGAATGAGAGTGAGCCTCCTGTAAACTTTACCCATTGCAGCTAAAATCCACACTTCCGTTCAGAATAGATGAATCAGATCAGTAAATATTTTTCTTGCAACAACCAGCCAGAAGAAACTTCAGTGCCAGTTTCTGTTTTGAAAACTAGCAGTAATGTGAGCATAAGGTTTTATAAGGTCTTGAATTGATTGCTTCTCCTTATAATGGATTTCCCATTTGATTTATAATGTTCTAAAGGCTGTGGCATGATTTGGTGTCCAGAAAGGAAAATTGACCCGTTAATACAGCCCCTTGGAATGCATTTGTTTTCCATATTTGTTGCACATTTCTCATTACAGCAATACAAATGCCCCACCCCCACAGTCTTGTGGTAAATAAAATTCTGCATTAATCTGTCATCTTATACACCAGAAGGGTATTAGTCTGCTTCAACATTTATATCATAAAACAGGCACCTGTTTTTGATTAACCAGCTAAAATAAAACTTAAGTTACATGCCCACTGTTTAGGAGAGCTGCAGTTTTCTGATACTGAATCATTAAAAAACGTTACAGCATCTAATGGCCTCTGTATAGTTTATAAGTTACATTAATTTTATAGTTGTATAGCAGTACCCCTCTCCCCATCACCTCTGCCTATCAGTCGCATTTGTGATGGTTTATCAGGTAAGATTCCTTTGCAGAGTCAATATTTGAGCGGTAAATTCTTTGTGGCTTACATCACAATCTGAAGGTGGAAATGCCTTTGAGTCAGTTTTGGGGAGTTTAGGTGGGGGTTGCCTGGTGTCTGGTCTGTAGGGCTTCACATTTCAGAGCAACCCTGCTCCTTTTTTCATGCTTTTATTGTACTGCGCCTTTGATTCAGGGAGGAAAGGGGAAACGCCCAGCTGCACACAAAAGCTTCCCAGCATTCCTGGTGGTGAGGACCCACTCCGGGTGCCTTTTATCAGCACTGCGCCGTTTTGTCAATATTGCCAGCAGGTTCCATTGCTCAGCAACAAGTGTGAACAGCTAAAATGTGGGTTTTAAAAGGCTTGTGAGGAAGGCCGTCCTTGTCCTGTGCTGGGTGCATTCCCGTTGGTGTCATGGTCACACCTTGTTTTTTACCCACTTGATTGCAGACAGGATTGCGGGCGTTGTTTGATATTTCATATAAATGGACAGTTACGAATCGAACTTAAATTAAATCCATGAACTGGCCGTGTATCCCGGCACTTTAATCCCTTGGGAACAATGCTGTGTTACTGACCGTTAAGTTCAGCAGAATCAGTTTCTTTGTTTTGTTACAGGGTGAAGGTCTGGGAACATGGTAGGAAAGGCGGGGAGAAAAGTAACATAGTCGCCTGATATTTAATGATTTAGTTTTCTTTTTTGGAGTATATCAAAGAGCCTTGCTGGCTTGTACAACAGCAGGAATCTTCTGGGTATGAAACCCCTGGCCTTTAGGTTTTCGGTACACGTCCTTAAACAGAACCACTGGAAATGCAGTTGGTGGGTGGCAGGGGATACTGTGCATTGTAACAGAATAAAGGATCTGGGACAGGCTGACTCGGGACTGGATCTCTGATGGCGGCGTCTTTTTCTGGGCAGGTGAAGAAAGGTGTCCATCTTTGTTTTTTGGAATTTCCTTCAACCAGGATATACCTTTAATTTTTTAAATGTAATTATAATTATACTTGGAGAAGCTGACTATCCTTTCAAAAAATGTGGATAGAAGCTTTGAAACAAATGTCGTTGGCTGTTGGGAGAGACTTCTATAACAAACATGATTTTTGCGAATGCTACGTTGCCATGGCAACAGACAAGTCCTCTGCACAAAAGGTTGGTTTGTGAAAAGGCTAGGTGTCATATTGAACCCCTTCCCCCTCCCAGATATTTAGCTTAAGGGTGCACTGTAGCCTTACACCTCCCGGGTTGTGGGCTGGGATCCAGGATCTGCCCCTGTGTGTGTGTCCGTGTGTCCTTCCTATTCATGTGGGTTCCGTCTAAGGTCTCTGCTTCCCTCACACCTTTGGCTGAACTGCTGTCTTTGAATTGCTGTGTTTGTGTGTGTATTAATGTAACAGACATGCTCTATGATGCTCTATGATCTGGTATCCTGGCTGGGGTGTATTCCTCCAAGGCTCCTGTGATTCCTGGTAATGCTGTAACCCGAAACTGACTGAGTAACTCTGGAAATGAATGAATGAGTGGTTTTGATTCAGGTACTCATAGTGTGGTTGGCTCTTTATTGAGAAATATGTACATTACAATCTATAAAAAGAGTTGAAGATGAGTTGTGAGAAGAGAATCTCATCTGGCTTGTATCTGAATCATCTAATTGCAGGGTTTATCACTGACCACTGAAAGTCTTTTTGTTCTGTATCAGAGAACCTGTACTTGGGTGGGGTGGGGGGGTGAATGTGCGGGCAGTTGAGGGAGCTAAACTGCTGCTAAATGGCCTTCAACTTTCTCGGACTCAAAGCTCATCTGTGACCCGCATTTCGTTCTCACAAATGTGCCCCTTTCCTGCAGGCGCCTTGAATCCGGTGTTGCAATTCAACGATACATTCATTCAGTTTTGGTGAGGTTGGCAGGAGGGGGGGAGACTGCCACGGTGGCAGAATGGCGATCAGTATGTGAGCTGATTTATCCCACGCGTTCAGCTCTCAGTGGTGGGTTTGTGGGTGGGGGGGCAAGGAAAATAAACATGCCATATATGAGTAGTTTTCTTGTTAACATAGCCCTGCATTTGAGATGGGCTTGGGGGGGGGGGGACTTTCAGAACCAGGGTAAAACTCCTCAGGGCTCTGAGTTGGTTCAACTAGATTAATTATATTCATGATATACTGAGTAACACTATAATGTCACATCTGCAATTTTAAAAATTTAAGAATCAGTCGTAGAAGGTTTGCCAGTGTTCTCATTCAGAACCTTCTAGAATTTCAGCATGGTCAGTATAAGCACGTGATTTGATGTTCTCTAAAACAGCATTTGATGAAAATGGATCATAGACATACGAAAGGTAAATACTGATTAGACTGATTTCAGACAGCCCTGGGGGGTGTTTCACGGAGCAAGATTTGTCGGTTAGCTGGGTTAACTTAAGCTACAAGTCATGATTGTCCAGTAAGAGTTTAGGTAAGGAGCATTCCTATTGCATCCTGACTTCTAGCTTAAGGGAACCCAGCTAACTCAGAACCACTGCTTTGTGGAAAACCCCCCAGAACCACAAGGATTGTAGGTTTATTTGCTGGAAGAAGAGTGGGTGCACTTACTACAAACATAACATAAATATCGACAGTGGAATATTAAGTCTGGAAGCAATGGCTAAATCAAATCCCAAATTTGTAAAATGTTTATTTTCCAGTATCAGTATTTACTTTGTCTTTAAATGATTTTCTGCAGGTTTAATGTTTCTGCAAGCATGCAGTATCTGCTGTGTGAATGTTCAGCCCTCCACGATTGAGTGATTTTTTTTTTATTTTTTTTTTTAACGCATCAAAATTTGCCCAGTTCCCCTGTGACACTATAATGTTTATTAATATGACAGTGGGTGGAGTGATACCATTACGGCTAATGCTAATTTCTCAGTTGTTTTTTCCTCCTTTGTCCTCTGAAACAACATTCTCTGCCTTCTCTGAAGCTGCCCTAGCTCCATAACAGTCCCTGCCTGTTTCCAAAAGGACTTGCAGTAATTTCCTGATTGCTCCCCTTGTTCCCACACCCCCTCCAGTCCTGGTCTGGCCTTCCGTTTCTTCCGCTCATACTGGCTGTGAAAGGAACCTTTTGTTGGACATCGCTGCATGTTCCTGGCCCGGGAATCCTGTGGTTTTTTGACCACGTCATGTGACAGGAAATGAATTTGGGTATATTTTTGGATGTCGTGTGACCTGGTGACTGACCTACGTTGCTTTGTTGTCAGGAGAATGAAAAACTGCAGGCCTTCTATGCATAATTTGTCTTGGACAAAGGTGTCAGCTAATTAAAATGATAATAATGTGCTGTGATTACTTACTTGACAGCATGAGTCTCGGCGAACAAATTAAATCTGACCGCTGCTACTTTCTCTCTCGGTTTTGCAGCCGTTCATGCCCCTGGTTAACCTCCAGTGCTCCATGGACGTGCGCCGCTTCCTCTGTCAGGCCTTTGTCCCGGCCTGCATTGAGCCCAACAAGGTGGTGCGGCCCTGTCGTGCACTATGTAAGACGGTGCACACCGACTGCCACAAGGACATGGCCATGTTCGGCCTCACTTGGCCCCCAGAACTGCAATGCGACAGGTAGGCGTGGCCATTACCTGTGGGCGGGGTCTCGTATCTCCATGCGACTGTGTGGTCAGGAATCCTGAAGGTATCAAGGCTTACAAATGAACACTCTTGCTGGTTAGCTAATGCGAGCTCTTGCAGCAAATGTCTTCTCATTGGTAACAAACACTATTGGTTGCTGTTACGTTTGTTGCGCAAAATGCCAATATTAATTTGTTGGAATGATTGTATCCTGCAGGCTAGACGAGTGCAGTATTTATCCTGATGATTCAGCCACTCCACCTGCAAAGCATGCAACCACACCAAAGACGTCCACATCAGTGAGGAGGGATCTGGGTTTCTGGTGCCCCCTGCCTCTCAAGACCCTCCCGGGACTCGGCTCCTCTTTCCTTGGGGCAAAGGACTGTGCCCCACCATGTGCCAGCATGTATCTCAAGCCAGATGAGGTCGAATTCGCCAAGAACTTCATCGGCGTGTTGTCCGTCATCTGTCTGTGCGCCACGCTCTTCACCTTCCTCACCTTCCTCATAGATGTCAAACGCTTCCGCTACCCGGAGCGTCCCATCATATTCTACGCTGTCTGTTATAGCTTTGTGTCACTCATCTACTTTGTCGGCTTTCTGCTGGGCAGCGGCACTGCCTGCAATCGGGCGACCGCCCCCGGCGCCGTGGAGACCGTGGTGCTCGGCTCTCAAAACAAGGGTTGCACGTTGCTTTTCATGCTGCTCTACTTCTTCTCCACTGCTGGCACCGTCTGGTGGGTCATCCTCACGATCACCTGGTTCCTGGCGGCAGGGCCCAAGTGGAGCTGTGAGGCTATCGAGAAGAAGGCTGTATGGTTCCACTCGGCAGCCTGGGGGGTGCCCGGGGTGCTGACTGTCATGTTGTTGGCGCTGAACAAGGTTGAGGGCGACGGCATCAGCGGCGTGTGTTTCGTCGGCCTCTACGACCTGGATGCCTTGCGCTACTTTGTCCTCGCTCCTCTCTGCATGGGTGTGGCCGTGGGCTTGTCTTTCCTCCTGGCTGGTATAGTCTCCCTCAACCACGTGCGGCAAGTCATCCAGCATGATGAGCGCAACCAGGGAAAGCTGAAGAAGTTCATGATCCGCATTGGCGTGTTCAGCGGCCTGTACCTGCTGCCTCTGGTTATCCTGCTGGGATGCTACGTCTACGAGCAGGCCCACCGCGGGACCTGGGAGAATACCTGGATCAATGACCGTTGTCAGGAGTACAGTATCCCTTGCTCCTACAAGGTAAGGCTCATCTTACCAAGGTGGCCTAATTGTGATGATTCCATGATCATCTTAGTTCCTGTATACATCTTGAAGGACCTTGATCTTCCAAGTAGGGGGTTCAATGGTATGATGTATACTGTGATAAAAAAATCTGAAATGGTTATACCCTTAGTGCTGTTCTATGTCGCAGTTTAAATGATATAACACGTTAATATCCATGATGCACGCAAATATGGTAATAATGTATTATCACATGAAATATCTATTACATTTAATCTTCTCAATTCACATTAATTCAGATTTAATCCCTAAAACTGATCATTTGCTCTAGTTTTCAAAGGGACTTGCCAGTTTGTAGAGCATATGGTAAAGCTATAGTGGCCAAAACAGGCAACACATCAAACCATCTGAGGAAACATCACCTGCCTCCTTACACCACAATGCAGAACGCGATTTGTTTGCAGACTAGTTACCTGCTAAGTCAACGCTTAGGCTAACATTTACACAAACGGTGTCATTGACACTTGAAGTGCAAATTGATGTTAGATGAAATTTAACCAGACGCATTTCATACGACTAAATGAGTTAATGAAAATTGTTAATGTTAATAAATAACACAAACACACATGAAATTTTTATTTTAGTATTAGGGAGGGTTGTGTGGGGTGGGGGTTAAACCATGACGTATGGAAAACCATGACTGGGATCCTTGGTTGTCATAGTGTGAATTTTTCATGCCACTATAGCCTTTCTTCCAAGCTTCCATGTGAATTTTAAGCATAATCCATAAACATAAGCTTTATTAACATCCTCTTTTTTTTCCCCTTCAGAAAAAGGAACTGGATCGTCCAAACCTGTCCCTGTTTTTGATCAAGTACCTGATGACCCTGGTGGTTGGAATATCGGCTGTGTTTTGGGTCAGCAGCAAGAAGACGTGCTCTGAATGGGCTTTCTTCTTCAATAGGACTCGCAAGAAGGAGTGAGTGTACTGCCTTTGGGGTCGTATTTGTGTATTATTGCACGATGAATTCCTCGCCAAGCAGTCTAAGAGGGGACGCTGTGGCCCACACACTTTACTGTCTTTGTGGGAGCCGGCAGGTCTGCTGCATGTTTTATGGAAAATAGTAGATGATTCACTTCTCTTATAATATGTTGAGCAGAACAAGGCTTCAATTTCAGTGAGGCTGTCTGTTATATTTATGGATAAACTTAGATTATCTTTGGAAGCGTAGCAACATTTTTTTTTTTTTTTGTCCCTCTCCCCTGCTCTGAACCTCAGTCCCATCAGTGAGAGTCGCAGGGTTCTGCAGGAGTCCTGTGAATTTTTCCTGAAACACAACAGCCGGGTCCAGTACAAGAAGAAGCAGCATAAGCACAGCTCCCACAAGCTGAAGGTCATCTCCAAGTCTATGGGCACTAGCACCGGAGTGGCCACCGCAGGGGGGAACGGCCTGGGCCGAGTCTCCACCTCCGGCGAGGTCCAGGGCACCTCAGAGACCTCGGCCGTGGAGCCGGTGGAGTCTAGAGCCGCGAGCCGAGGGCCCAGGTCTGAGGGAAAAGAGTTGGCTGGGGCAGAGAGGCACAGCAAAGGTGGGAGCTCTGGAAAGGTCGGCAGCTACTCAGACAGCTTCCAGAGGGTCCCAGATGGAAGGTAACCCATCGCTGCTTTGCTGAGGCATGAACAGAGCATTATTAAGGGACTTATCAGTACCGAATTAACAAACACTAAAAATTTAATTAAAATTAATTATTTATTATTTTAAACAAACTAAAGCTTAAGAGAGACTTTCCCGTTCATTCAGGTAGTTGTGAGTCTAAGTCAGGCCTACATCAGCAGGCAGATTTGTAAAGACCCTGTCTCTTGCTCTTTGAGAACAATGCCAGGTGACGCGACTGAGAGCAAGCAGGTGACCAGCAGCCAGCTCCTCAGCCTCACCCACAGTGGCAGCTTGAAAGACACTGCCCCTGTTCCTGTCCACCTGGAATCTACGGACATCAACGAGAGGGACGACAGCTGCTCTAATGCCTGAGGCTGGACCTGTCTGCTATGCCCTCACTTAGCCAGAAGGGGGCACTGATTCTAGTTGAAAAGGGACTTGGCAACCAGACCTCTGAAAGGCGACTATCCTGTGAGCCTATCCAGGTCAGAGGTCACTGGCTGTAGTTCGTCACTGCTGCATGTGGTCACTGTAAAGCTGATGTTTCCTTTCTGTGGTGTTAAGGATGTCTGTTGCATATCTGCTATGGTAAAAAACTTGTATAATGAAGGCTACTTCGGAAAGAATCGATTTTTAAAAACCACTGAAGCGATATTTGGATGTTGCGACAACACTGGAATCTAGTCTGTACACTGTTTTGGTGGAATGTGAGCGTACGTGGGTAAAAAGCACAATGGTTTTAGACAACTTTGTGACATCAAATAAATGGGAAATGACGTTATGGTCGCCCCGTGTCATGTGGGAGACCAAACACGCTTTATTTTACTTTACGTGGCTTTTGTGTAGCTAATCGAATATTTCAAACAAGGCCACATTTGTTTGTGTGTTTTGCATGCCCAATGGTTTCCACAGCTTTTTTCTATTTGTCTTTGGATATTATGCTTTCATGTTATATATGTACATTACAGTAAGTAACTCTGGTTATCTTTTACCCAGACTTACGTGTAGTTGAACCCACTATTGTATGTAAGAGTAACATTCATGTGTTTGTGCAATTTTCATTTTAAATCACACTTAATATGTACAAGAAAACCCAAGAAACAAAACTTCATATCAATAATAATATATATTTGATTTTCCTCACGGGGCGGCACGGTGGTGCAGTGGTTAGCACTGTTGCCTCACACCTCTGGGATCAGAGTTCAAGTCTCTGCTAGGGTTCCGTATGTGGAGTTTGCATGTTCTCCCCGTGTTGTCTTGGGGTTTCCTCCGGGCTTCAGTCCAAAAACATGCCGAGGCTGATTGGAGTTGCCAAATTGCCCGTAGGTATGCATGTGTGTGTGACTGGTGTGTGTGTGTGCCCAGCGATGGGTTGGCGCCCCATCCTGGGTTGCTCCCTGCCTTGCGCCCGCAGCCTCCGGGATAGGCTCCGGACCCCCCGCGACCCGTATGGAATAAGCGGTTATAGAAAATGGATGGATGGGTGGATGAATATCTTCACAACAATCCTATGTTTTAATAGTAACACTCACCTTGTCTGATATTCCGGATGCATAATGGAAAAACCATTAAAATGATTAATGGTTCAAAAACTCTGAAGTATTTCTGCTTATTGTGGTTAACATATCTATTATGTCTTGAGGAATGGGGTCTTATCTCCTACTTTTAAAATATTTAGTGTTCAATACGCCTCTTCTTTATGACCACAAATAGTTGTTGATATTCACTTTTGTTTAGTTCTACCGTTGTGGCATTAAGCTGCATTAAGGTGGAAGAAACTTTTGTTTTCATATCTCGAAGGAAGCCGTGATTTAATTATAATTACCAAAGCATAAAAGACTGTTAGGTGTCTGAAACACGCTTTGGTACAATCAAAGGTGTTTGTTTTCATCAGAAATTATTTTTTTGTGGAACATTTATACATAGTATTCTACAACAAAAGTTTTCATCCAGTGTTTTCCTGTGGTAAACTTTTTTTGTTGTGATGTAATTTTCATTTATATTTTTGAGTTGATGTTTTGTTGTGAAATGCTTGTTTATCGGGGCAGGTTGAGACCGTGTCGAAAAATAAGCTGGAGAATGCAGTGTTTTATTCAAAAGGGAATTAAAGAAACATCACCGCAGACATCAGAGAATTTAATGAAAGCTGTAGAGTTTATGGATCTGTGTAGAATGTATGCCTTTAAAGAACATTTACAAAGAGAAAAATGTTTGACTTGTAGCTTTTATTTTCTGGACACCAATTGGTTCTGATGGCTTCTCGAGTGAACAGGAAGCACCAAAAACTTAACACTTTTACAGTATGTAAGCAATTTTTGTTCCTGAGTCTGTTTGAGCTGATGGGCACATGGACCCTGACTGGTGTTTTCAAAACCAAAATTAATGCATCCTAGTAATTTCCTGCACCTTCATCTGTTTCTGTGTGGTGCTCACAGAAGGCTGATGGAGGGATGGATTGTTCAGAGATGGTTTTCATCTGGAGGGAATATTGCCTCCCCATTTCCCTGAGAAGCCAAGGGGTTATTAGTGCTGACTGTCTTAACCAACCACTCTCCTGTGGCTCTTATGGCTGTTTCCCCGTAATGTGTGCTTATGTATCTGTCATCTTGGGTCTGATCTTGAGCTGCCTTTTTTACTTAGGAGTTGGTGGTTTTAATGGTAATGCAAAAAAAAAATTTTAAAAAAGTAACATGAAAGGAAATCGCTCTTGAAAAACCCTTAATTCTGAATTTTGGATAAGTCCTTTCATCCTTCTCATGTATTGCTTTTTTATCAGCATTCCCACTGTTACTTATTTGAATAATAGTCTGTACCTCTAATAAACATCTTTGAAATTAACCTTGTTTCCAGTAAGTTGCTTATCGATATCACAAATCTGAACTCATTGAAGTATGTTTGTTAATTCTTTTTCAATTATTTGACATTTGTCAACGGGATCGCTGTGCTTTAATGTTATTTGCCTTATGCGACGGTTGGGTTTTATCTTAAGAGACTTGCATTATCTACTTGTGCAGTTTAAAATGTTACTGGAGCACTTAAGTATCCGGGTGCCTCTGTCTCTTACACTGACGACCTTCTGAGCCCTTAATCTGTACCGCTTCTGTGGAAAAGCTGAACCACTATGTCATCATTATGTGCATTTGGCCAGAATAGCTTCTGCGTGACCTGTGACTTCGACTGGTTAGTATTTTTTTAAACGACTCTGATTGATGTGTGTATGAATCAAAAACAAAGGAACGTTTTCTTTCTGCTTAGCGTAGTGCCCCTTAAACAGTCATTGATATGAATGACGACGATTGAATTATTTAAAAGCGCAGTGTTGACGGATTCTGTTTGATCATGTTATACGTGGGAACCTGGCGAGGTAGACGTTTGAATAGAGGACTTCGTTATTATCTTATGTGTGCGCCACGGGTGTCGATAAGTCCGATCACTCAGGGCTATAGCCCCGATGCCAATCTTACTTAAAAAAAATCAAGCCCCCCATAAAGTTCACTTAGTCCTTGATTTTTTTTCAATAGCTACAAACGTCTGTGGTATGTACCAAAGAAACCGCCCCCCACATGGTCCCAAAGGGTTGACTGGCACTTTGTATGTATATAAAAATTTTGATATAGGATATTTTTACATTGAATTATTGCTTTCTGAGCTAAATTTACTCTCCATAGGTTTCCTTCAGGTCAAGCGGGGTCGGCCTTGGGTGTTTTGGCGCCCTAACCAAGATTCTGTTGAACAGCAAAAAATTAATTTGGGCAGTTCATTTATATTAAACATATTTCGGTAGTACAAGGTATCTAAGATATAAAGTATATTAGAACGAGTGCAAGTAACTAATGTTACGGCATGCAACCAGAGGATGGGGCGAGGCTGCCCTGAGATCAAGTTCGTATTATCTTTAATTTGTTGCAAGGTATCATAGTCTATGCGTGTGTCAAACTGTTAAGTCGCTTTCAACAGGTGTGCAATATACGGGCGGTAGTCCTGCTGCCTCGGTCTCTGTCTTAATTTTGAAAGGCTTTAAGTCAATGGCGCTGTGAGACAGCTGCAGTCGGCGGCCATGACGATGCTGTAAAACGATACATTGTGTGACTCATACTTGATTATATGCTTCCAGACCTGGGAGATGCCGGCGTTCTCTATGAGATGCACCGGCAGCGATTTCACTCTTATATTACATTGACAATATAGTTCGGCTTTAATCTCTGGGACAAATTAGAATCTGTATTATATTGCATTGCGTTTGTTTAAGTTTGAGCGTATTTATTCCGCATAAAAAATAGGCCTATCAGAGTGTTACTTAAGGGCACCTATGCCCAAATCAGACAGTGGATATTGGAGTGGGTAACTTTCAGAGGTGTTTTGGAGCAGATTCCTAAATTCCCAAGGGGTTCCTTGGCTTGGAGGCAGTGGTGGAGGAGGGGGCGGCTGATCTCTCAGAAACGCACGTTTGCGCACCAGACCGAGCGCATTTCATGCTCACAAGTTCTGCTCTGGACACCAAACACGTCTGAAAAGAGGCACCGTGAAACTGCAGTGGGTGCTGTATGAATATGGTTTCCTTGCTGGCTCGACTGTTACTTTTCAGCGGGTTTATCCTGCCTCTCTGCGAGACGGAGAAGGCTCGACAGCGGGGGCTCCGCCAGAGGGATGCTGAGATCGGGGAAAGAGTAAGATTTAATTCAGTTCAAATACTGGTCACTCGTTTCAATTACTTAATTCTTAATTCTGTTGTTTTCACTGTTACAATGATGCATTACGAAAATATCCCGAGGGACAATCAACTGTACGATTGTAACTCTATAGGCTAATTATGCAGGATGTTGTCAAATGGACCTACCTTTAAGTCATTTTGCAATTTATATTGAGCGTCTAAAATATTTTCATATTGCACTTGAAATGACAATATGAACATGTTTTAAGGTTTCTTTAAACATTTCTGAAGTCGTAATTAGAGGTAGCGTCTGCCTGTTTGCCATACAAAGTCTTCTTTTCCAATATGGTTGCTCCAAAGACCAAGAATAACTAGGCAACAAAGGATTCTTAAGTGGGTTGCCACTAAACCGTAAATACACCTTTGCAGCACGCCGAGGCGTTTCTGCGTGGAACGAAAGACCCCGTAATAACTAGCATGAAGGAGGACTGGCCACAGGCTGCGGAGAATCAAAAACTTATTTTAATTGAGTGAGGTTGCTTTTCTTATATTTGACGGCGCCACAAAAGGAATTTGGACTTGAAAGCGGGAGCTTGACAAAATGATTTAAAGTAGAAGGTAGTCATTTCGTGTTTACGCGTTGATAATATGAAAAATAAGTCAGCAGGGACGCCGTTAAGGAGGGAAAGACAGGACGACGGGGGCTTAAAAACACAATTTATTGGTCTAGGCTGGGGGCCAAATGATATTCCTTTAATGGGGCCCAAAATCTCTCATAGACAGATCTAGTCGTAGTCATAGATGGATAGGCAGTAGTTTACCAGGGACCGTGCACTGAAACTGGGGGTGCTGTGTGCTCGTAACCGCGTCAAGCTGCTTTCTGGTGCTTTGCCAGGTGTAATTTCCACTTCGCTTTGAATTTCGGTATTCACAGGATAAGAGGTACTTCTGAAGAATCCTCTATGTGACTGAGCAGCACTGTGAGCGGTGTGTGAGTGTGTCCTGCGATAGGCTGGCGCTGTTCCCTGCCTCTGGGATAGGCTCTGGTCCCCCAACAATCCTGAACAGGACAAGTGGTTACAGAAAATGGATGGATGTAAAGGAAACGGTACTTCAAAGCACAGAACCCCCCCCCCCCCCAAGAATGAAAACCCATGAGAATCAAAATCAGGTCTCTTCATAATTCCAAGCTGGGAGGGTGCTGATATTATTTATTCCTCTGTCAACCAAATTGTGTGTGTCCCCGCAATGTAATAAAAAGCTGTTAGTCTGATGCTGTGGGGACCATTTTTTCAGTCCCCACAAGGGGAAATTCAATTTTATAAAGATCTGTGAATGCAATCAAAAAACTAAAAATGCCAAACGACTTGTATTTTGCTTGGTTACTTATGGTTAGGTTGGGGCTGGGTAGGGGTTAAGGATGTCATTGTTGGGATTAGAGTTTTGCCGATAGAAATGAATGGACTTCCCCACAAAGAAATGGGTGCATACAGGTGTGTGCATGTGTGTGTGTATGGAGGTTAGAGACAAGAAACCTGGAAAGATGAATCACAAATTCTAGGGGGAAAAAGTCCATAAAGGAACATTCTGAATGTTGCTTCAAGTTCAGCGTAACCCAAAAGAATACGTTAGTAATCCTTTAAACCCAAGTTCCACATAGGCAAATGTTAATTGCACAAAATGATAGCCCTACTCTTGCAACACTGGAGCGAAATCTGCTACGCGATCCTACAATTTTAGCTTTTTCTCCTTCCTCTAATATACCTGAGTCCAGAAGAAAAGCCCTCTGTTGCGTGTTCTCACCGACTTTGGTGCGTTGCCAGGAAAAAAAACCCAGCGGCCAGCCCTTTTCCTAGAGAGCCGCGAGGGCTCCGGACCGCCACGCTTGTCTCGGATACGCGGGCATGCAGGTGACAGTCTTTCCAGTCTGTGATGACGTTTGCAGCAACGTATAACGAATGAAACCATAATACTGTAATTAGACTGTATGGGAAAACCAGGGAGTTCATGCAGTTTATTATAATCTATATTTCCCTTTGACCGAACACTTTGATTACATGTCTGCTTGCAGTTTCCTTTGAATTCTACGCCCATCTGCTTTTTTGAATTGCTCTTCTGGGCACCACCATCGTCCCTTTCCAAAGGCTTCTCTGGTGTTGCATGCATCGTCAGCTTAGCTAATTTTTTAAACAGTACAACAAAATAACATGCTAGCGTGGCGCAGAACCCAAAACTTTTGCAACGGACCTTGGTTCGACACGTGACCAAGAACCAATAAAAATCACACCCCTGACTCCTAAGTCATAGTATTCCGTATGGCAAAAACAGACCGGGCTTTTTGGCTGAAACCAAGTCGTCGTCTAGACAGCAGAAACCCAGACGCAATGATCTTGTAATTTCTAACTCAGCCCCACTACTCATATAACGTGGCATAGTGCTGGTTCCCTCTCATATGAAAACGTTGGCATCTAAAAATAGCTTTGGGATTACTAAATCGCCCCGTGCCTTGCACCCGTTTGAAAGACTCCGCTAGTTATCCCAGCTGCCCCTTTCCCAGCACCGCTGGCTTTTCCTCTTCGCTCCGAGCGGACAGACGTGCGCTACCGTCTGGCGCCACAGAACCTCCCAGACAAGCAGGTCCTTGTGTCTGTGGAACCTAAAGCATAACGCAGAGAAAAGGGCTTTGTATTCTGCTGGAGCAGTTCATTGTCTTTCTAAAGGGTACAGGATACGTTCCTCTTCAGGGATTTGAGTGGCGTTGTTTTGTTGTTCAGTCCAATTTCACAGTCATCATGTAGCCCAGCTGCAAACTTTAGAATGAGATTTTTTAATTGCCTTTTCAGGAATCTAAACAAGCTTGAATGTTAATAATGGAATCTGTAGTGGAAATATGAAACAAAAGGTCAGGATTTTGAACCAGACTAATCCTGTTGGTGTTATCTCCATGGAACAAGGGATGTGATGTCTCACTGAGGAAAGCAGAATTGCCCGACTTTTATTCCGACATCTGTGTAAACAGTGACCAAGTGGAAGTGAATCACACTGCAGAGTCACTGGGTAAATCTCAGCGAGGGATTTTCAGACCGGACAGGAAAAGCGGTTGTGTTCTTTTTCAAACGTTATGGTCAGAAAGTGGTCTGTTGGGGTAACTGTAGATAGTTTATCTAGTGGCCTGATCTGCAGCGACAGTTCAGGTGTCAACACCCACAATGCTCAAAATTATATTCAACATTAGTTTGTTCTTTTGATTCCCAAAATCAGTTCTAGCTGTGTCACTTACACTGAGGTTGTGTGTCTCTCTGTGAACAAGAATCATTTATCATTGCAATAAATTTCGCACTAATTTTTGTTTAAGGCAGTGCTGATGTTCCAGAGCAGTGAAGGTTATGCAATAAAGGAGCTGTATGGTTTTTTGAGCCTATACTGAGTAAAACCAATGCATTTTCCAGCACTGGTAGAGGTGGTATTGATTTGCACCGTTAACAAACTCAGATGGTTTCATGACCAGGAGAAGAATCTAGCTGCTGATGTTACTGTTGAGTCGCAGCTGGGTGAAATTTCAGAGTCCTCATGTGGGAGACTGCCCAATTCCCACCGTCCTCTCCCCACTCCTATAGTACACCAGCTGCCTTCAGGGACCTCCGGGAATCCCAGGCCGCGAGGGGAACCCCGGCACCAACGGCATTCCCGGCACGCCTGGCATCCCGGGCCGCGACGGCCTGAAGGGTGAGAAGGGCGAGTGTGAGAGGGAGATCTTCGAGGAGCCCTGGAAACCCAACTACAAGCAGTGCGCCTGGAACTCACTCAACTATGGGATTGACCTGGGCAAAATCGCGGTAGGACCCGGAAGGGAGCCTGGTGGCCGTTAGACACTAGAACCCTAACTGGTGGTTATGTTCATATATACAGGGTACACATTTGTACACACTATACATGATATATATGCTGTATGTAACAAATAAACTTAAGGTTTATGGTATATGTTTCTGTGGGTTAGGACTGGAAGGTCAAATCAGAACCAGTTCAAATCCCGTAGCTGGCAGAGGGATTTCCCCATTAGGTGCTTGATTGAGGCGTTTAATTAACCCCAGCTGCTCCAGGGACACTGGCTGACCCTGATCCTGACTTGAATGTCGCTTTGGACAGATGCATCTGCTAAATAAACAAGTGTTACTATTAAATTGCTATTTTGTTTAATAAACGAAATGACCTGATACCCTGTGTGATCTAGCACATCTGGCTAGTAGCCTGGGTGATGCGCAGCCTTTGGGTTACGTGACCGTCTCCTTAGCCACGCCCCCTTCCTCCACCCCCAGGAATGCACGTTCACCAAGATGCGCTCTGACAGCTCCCTGAGGGTGCTCTTCAGCGGCTCCCTGCGGCTCAAGTGCAAGACGGCCTGCTGCCAGCGCTGGTACTTCACCTTCAACGGGGCCGAGTGTTCAGCGCCGCTGCCCATAGAGTCCATCATCTACCTGGACCAGGGTAGCCCTGAACTCAACTCCACCATCAACATTCATCGCACCTCTGCAGGTGGGAGCAAAGTCTGCCCTCCCCGGCTTAAAACCCAGAGGGCCAGAGTACATAGTCCCCAATATTTCTTAAAATGATCCCCTTCATCCCGATTCCAGATAGGGAATAAACATTCAAACCTATAAAATGTGCATTTATGTGGGTAATGTGTAAATATTTAGGACACACTTTAACCTTGCCAATTAATGGGATCAGATCCTAGCTTACTCAAGAACGGTGATCCGGGAAATACGTAAGTTGGTACTTACATTTGTATTTAATTGCTTAGCTTACCTGATGCTTCTGTGTGACTTGTGCTTTGCTTTTTGTGGGTCATTAATTTGAAATGTTATGGCTTAAAATGATTATGCTTTCGAGTCCTAACCGTAGAGTGGTATACATTTTGAAGTTGAGCATGGGTAAGCCTAACAACCGTAACCATCGAGATTTGAGGTGTTTATGACAAGCCTAGCATCATATGATGGTACAATCAGAGATCATGTCACACAGTGGTCGCCAAGTCCTGATGTCACATTCACTGTTCTGTCTAGTGGAGGGCCTATGTGATGGAATCCAGGCTGGCCTGGTGGATGTGGCCATTTGGGTCGGCACCTGTGCTGACTACCCACGGGGCGATGCCTCCACGGGATGGAACTCCGTGTCCCGTGTCATCGTCGAGGAGCTGCCCAAATGAAGGGTAGCCCCCATAAGGGATTCCCCCGGAGGGAAACGTTTGTCGACCAGCCCACCCAGCCACTGCCATTCCGTATGCTAGCATCGGTTCATGAACGGTGGCTTAAATTTGTTACGGGGGGGGGAAATTAATTGAAATTGTCACTTTTTTTTGTAAAGCTCAGAAGTTGTAGGAAAAAAGCTGTAGTTTTGAATTTCTGAAGCTTAGCTTGGGCTATTTTGTGTCCTGGAACACCAGTTGCCAATATCACTTTTTATATATCAAAAAATGCAAATAAAAAATTACCTTTTTTAAGAAATGTATTTTACATTGTCATATCAGTTCCCATCAAATCAGTTCATTTTTGTAACATATGATACAAGCTAAGCTAAACTTAAAAGCACAGATACAAAGCCATAACTGTTGCCTTAGTTGAAAGCACCATATCACCAAAAATGTTACTGAATATCATTCGTCTTGTATAGCATCATCAAATTTCATTTTAGCACAGAAGAATGAGAATATAATTTTCACAAATTATACATATAATTTATTATATGTACAACTGCAGAAACAAATCATGATATTTCGTAAATATTAAAAGGGAAATAATCACAAACTTTACATGTAAAGTATCTGTGTACTGGACATTACATTTGCAGCATTCATTAAACTGGGAACAGGAAGAACAGAATTTAATTCCTTAACAATCTCACGGCCGAGGGCCGTTTCATTACTGTTTAATTAAACGGCAGCACATTTTTGCGGCAGACATGTGGCCTGCTGTAGCTATACAGGCTAAATCTGTTTCCAATTCTGTGCTCACAAAAACATGACTCGACACTAACTTAACACACCATCCCATCCGAATCCAGCAAATAAAAACAGACCAAAGACACTAATACATTCATAAGTTTCACACAACTGCCCTGGGGGGGGGGGGGGGAACTCTAGCAAGCTGGATCTGCCTTCAGCTGTGGGCTGTTTAGACATACAGATATTCCGATGATGTCACATCCTCCTGGTCTGATTCAGGGAGCAGCACTTTGTTGGGAAAACCACATTGTACATATAAAGTTTTTACGTTTCCTGAAAACAAACTAAAAATAAATTTGATTTCATTACACATTAAAACTCGGACGATGGGCTGAATGATGGAGTCCTACGGAAGCTGTGCTCTGGCCAGATGAAGGTCATTTAGGGCTGACCGTCTGGGTGTTGTGCCAGAAAGCTGGAGAAGCTGGGGCTACAGGAAGTGGATTACCAACCACATGCTCACGTTTTCCAGTAAGAGTCTCAAGCAGGAGACCCTCCCTGGTTTCATTTCTCCTGCTCAAGCCTGCTGATCCAGCAGCAGGTGGGACACGTTCTCATACACGACGAAGGTGATGCAGCATGCGGGGGTGACCCTGACCAGGTTGGGCACCATGCCTTTGTAGAGGCCCCTTGGGCCCTCATTTCTGGTAGAGGAGACATGTATCATGTGACACTTCAGCTTGATCATGTGACCATGTGAAAGTACACAGAAGTATGATATCGTGCTTCTGCACATGTACGATCTGCTGGGAGAGCATTCGTCACCTCCATGTCTTTCGAATGACATCCACCACTCCGCTGTACGTGGCATGCTGGTCCTGTAACCTGGCACGGACCACCTGATATGGGTATGTAGCGGCAACGGCAAAGATTTTGGACAGGGCGGCCATGGAAATATATTCTAATGCGTTCTGTGGAGAAAGGAATTGCCATGCTGCGACTCTCTGGGAAACAAAGCAATTGGATTCACAGGGTTCATTTCTATTCTGCTCTTGTAAGTCCAGTTCTGACCAGTATTTATTATTTTTTCTTTGCGCAGGTCACATTTCTATTACATCAAGCATAAACACTTCCTTAGATTTAAAAGGATGCACACACACACTCGTACGCACACACACAGGTGCTGAAAACACATTTTTTCATTCAACACATTCATTCAGTCTCACCAGCTTCGCTTCTGAAGCCCTGCTCCTGTACTTATTGTACTCCCTCTTCAGCTCCTCGTACGCCATGAACTGCAATGCACCATGGGATGTGCCGAACAATCCGGGCACAAAACCCTGGAACCGCACAAAATGGCGCATTATTGTCGATTAGCTTTGAAATCACACAAATACCCATTTATTAAAGGTACTTCTGTTGCTGGTAAATCTGGTTTAGCACTCAAGCTCAAGACTCATTACGTCTTCAGGAAGCTCACCTACTTGGTTTTAAAGCGCCCCCTAGTGGTAAAGCTCTAAAATGTCCACATTAAAGACTCACCAGGTTTAAGACTCATGCCACGACCTCTAAAGTACCGTTTCTAAAGTCCTTGGCCTGTGGCTTAATGACCAAGGAAAAATGTGGGTTCTGAAGCAGAACCAGTTGAGCACCACTGCTACAAAGAGTAGGGATTTCCTACCCTGTACAGTCCTGGTATACCCTCCTGCCGGTATATTTTCACCAAGGCATCCAGCATGCCTCTGTACTGCTTCCCGCAGTGGTCAGTGTCGTACTGTAGGACCAGGCGGGTTTTGATTACCCAGATTGGGTTAGTCAGGCAGAGCGTCATAGCACCTGTGAGGAAAGTTTGGACTGGTTAGAGGTGGTACAGCAACGACTCAGACGGTGACAGAAGCCTACCCACAGTCACCACTTCAAAAACACATTACTCAAGAATAGCAAGATCGTGTCCATCTCTTCAGACGTGGCTTTCGCCTTTAAGACTGCAAACTCCCACTTTTCAACCTGAAATAATGCTTCAGTAATAGTTAATATTTTTTTATTTAATTAATACAAAAACAGACATTATTCAGAGATGTTTACAAACATAACCTGATGCACATTCCAGATCCAGGTAACTGAGCTTAGTTTACTTAATGTAAGCTACACTAAAAGCATGATTCAGGAGTTCAGGATTCTAACTTGGAAAATGTTTGAACAGGTTACATTTTAATCTCTCCGAGTTTTAGCAGAGTAAAAACAAACCTGAAAACACCTCCAAAGTCATGGAACAACACCGCAACACTACCTGGCTGACTCTTCACCTGTAGACACATCTTTTTTTAATCCAGACATGCTCAGAAACATCTATATAAAGCATGTAATTAATATTTGTGCATTCACCTAGAGGTTGGTCATTATTTTGCTGCGTAACCTTTACAGTGAACCCATTTTTCCTCACATTTAAAAGCTAATATGGACTTTGTGGTGATTAAGTGTAAGTTTGGCAACTAAGAGAGTATTTAAGAGAATACAGACAGAGGTTTGCTGCTGTGGCTAAATGGCAAGACTCAGAGACGGCACCGCGGTGAACACAAAATTCCATGTGAAAATCACACCCCAAATTAAAGGCTGTCAGTGGTACATCCTGCCGCCAAATGGAGTTAATAATTTTGGTAACAGACGCGTTATGATGAAGGGTTCCAGGTCATTCATTTTTCCCTTCTGATGAGCTCTTGTTCCTGACTTGGATGGCCCAGCAACCCAAAGCTAATTCTGGTACTTGAAAGACCAATGACAGTTTGAGAAAGTAAAGATGTACAAACTGTGTCCAGTGTCCATTTGTTAACATTTTAATTTTGGGTGTTTTCAGTTATTATGATTATTATGGTGCCAAAGAAATGGGTGTTTTGACAATGTCTCCCTTTGTCTTAGTCCCTGATAAAGTGGCACAAGACAAGTATTGATACACTGACCCCTTATGACCAGAAAGACTGCGTGGAACATGTAGATGTACCATATTACATGCTGGGGATCAGGACCCCCTGGGAAGACAGGACACTAGGACACTAACATGCTCTAAATGTGCATCTAGACCAAAGCGGCACCCACCTGCCTGAGCAGCTGCTATCAAGTGCTCCGAAGCGCTGAGTTCAGAGCCGCGGTCTTCCCGAGCGTAGGCCTTGATTGCGTTATAGCTGCAGGGGATGATGTAACACTTAGCCAGCCAAATTAACTGCAAAGATGTATTTTATGTATCTGTTCATTTTGACACCTTACACTTTCATAGGTTTTGTAAGATTAATTAATGCTTTTAGCACTAGCTTTTCCACGTGTCAAGATACGCACAAGAAGAAGTAGAGTCCCCAGGACGCTCCGGCGCCCCAGATGTTGGGAGTCACTCCTTGGTAGAGTCCCCTCAGTCCCTCCACCCGCCAGATGCTCCTAATGCAGTGCAGCATTCCATTGTATTTGGGCCTCAGCTCCAGTCCATCGCTCACTGCACCGGGGGGGATAGGTGAGTAGGTTAGTAGGTTACTATTCGTTTACTAATGTCATTGATGTGTCACAAGTCTGGCTGGCTGGCTGGCTGACGGCCACGCCATGCGCGTCCTGTGCATTTTATGCCGCATCCAACCCGAACACACGAATACCTCCCATCAGGTGTCCTACACATTTATAATCTTACCAGGAATTGAAAATTGTTACTCTGCTGCCAAGACGATCGAGTCTTCCATGACAGAGATTTTAATTTAAAGTATCTGTTTCAGACTAGGTCCGTAATTACAATAACTAAGGGTCTTCCTCGATCTTCTTCTGGTCATCACCGAAAAGGGAAATAATACGCACCTGCAAATCGGATCTTAACAAGATCGAGGGGATGCAGCACCATGGTGGAGACGACCCCTCCGCTCACACCAGCCACTAAATTTTCATATCTGACATGATTAAAGAAGCGCCGGAGTCTAGCTGTCACCGACACCGGGGTGCCTCCACAGTCCGGTGACACCGGCAGCGGCGTCGGGGATCCCACGGGACTCATGTCCACCGATAACAGGTCAGTACCCAGAAGCAGGGTTAACTGACATCTGAACTAGACACTTTGCATGACGAGCATGTCCCCTAAGCGCCCACGCTGCCGCTGCACACCCCAGTACCACCTCTTCACGCGTGTTCCGAAGTTACGCGTTTATGACGCAATAAAAGTGTTCCGATGCCCGCCATCGCTATCCCATAATGCAACGCACCAGAAGTCAAAGCTCGTGGACAAACCACGTGGATGAGCAATGAAAGTCCCGCTTTGCAATTGTAAGACCTATGAGGAGTTGGCTTTTTTTCCCCCATACTTTAAAACATTAATAACGATTTAGTTTAATTCTCTGGGAACGTGAAATAAAATACAAATCTTCTATGAGAGCGCCATAATTTTTAATGCATGCAGTTTATCCTCCGATACAAAATTGAAAATATAGCCCACTCAAGTCAAAAGTTGACCATAAAATTCTAAATCTATGTAAACTCCATAGATATTAGTAAAGTGCAGTGTAAACAGTTGGTAGAAATTTTGTAAAGCTATGATATAAAAAATGGTATTTAACTAAGTGAAGAATTAAGAAGAACAATGTTTTTGTGGGGGGTCATTGTAGATTACGCAATCAGTAAATCTTGCTTGAAGTAGTTTCACGGTTACTATAGGTAATGTAAAAATAGCACGAATTCGCGTTGTATTATTCTATGAGAAGTCAGGAAAATATAATTGTATCAGATATCGGTACGTTTATTAAGTACATCACCGCTTACCATTAATATAAAAAACATAACTTCAGAGAAAACCGCATAGAAGAAAACACGAACAGTATCTAATTTGATTGCTGAATTGCATAATGAAAAATAATATAAATTTAAGAATTAGCAAGTAGTTTGCTGTCCTATAGGTCGTACTCCAATACGGTAGGGGGCAGCATAGCCAACAAAGGGCCGGAGTCTGCGAGGCTCTTTTAAATATGGATTCCAGAAGAAGACACATGTTGACTTTGTACTTTGTATAATTGAATTTGAATAGAATCGGTATAGAACAAACGAAGAAGCCTGATAACCACGCGTAATAAAAGATGAAAGTGAAGGTCCTGTGCCGAAATCCGGATGATTATGTCCGCGAAACGACGAAAGATGTGCAGCGTGGTGGGTCTCAGGTTATCGTGCTGCTAAAAATGCTGCCTTTCTTCGTCTGGAGTGATTGATTATGGTAACAGTAATCAACATGATCTCCAACAACGTCTCTTTTTAGTTCCCAGGAATTACGACCCATCGCTGCACCCTTTCGAAGTGCCCAGGGAGTACACGCGGGCTCTGAACGCCACCAAGCTGGAGCGCGTCTTCGCCAAGCCCTTCGTGGCCTCCCTGGATGGCCACAGGGATGGGGTGAACTGCCTGGCCAAGCACCCCGGCAGCCTGTCCACGCTGCTCTCTGGATCCTGCGATGGCGAGGTATCAGTCAGTCGGCTCGGTACACCAGCAAAGGAAGAAAAGGAACCGCCGTGCAAATACCCAATTTCAGGCGGGTCGTCCGTATTCCTACAGTATTATTGAGTAAATATTATTACAATGGAAATTGCACTGAAAAGATGCAGCAGTTCAGGGTTTAAATAATGAATGTCATTCCAGTCAATCGTTTGGATTAGAATGACTTTGAATGAATGAATGTTACATTTATATAGCGCTTTTCTAGACACCCAAAGCGCTTTACAGAGCCAATGGGAAGCCACTTCAACCACCACCGCTGTGTAGCACCCACCTGGATGATGCGACGGCAGCCATTCTGCGCCAGTATGCTCGCCACATGGTAGCTAAGGTGGTGAAGGGGCAGGAGAGAATCCACCAATTTTGATATAGGGGGTGATTAGGAGGCCAGATTCGAAAGGGCCACAATGGGTAATTTAGCCAGAGCATCAGGGTACCACCCCTAACTTTCAAAAGATACCCAGGGATCTTTTATGACCTCAGAGAGTCAAGACCTCGGTTTTACGTCTCCGTAAGGAGACGTCATCTGAAGGATGGCACCATTTTACAGCACAGTGTCCCCATCACTGCACTGGGGCGTTAGGATCCACACTGACCACAAGATGGGCTAACCTACTAGCCACACCAACACCTCTTCCAGCAGCAACCCAGCTTTTCCTAGATGGTCTCCCATCCAAGTACTGCCCAGGCCCAAACCTGCTTAGCTTCAGGTGGATTACCCAGTCTGAACTGCAGGTGGTGTGGCTGCTGACTTTGTTGTCATTAAACTGACTGATAGTCAGTTATTTCATATTGCACAGTTTCCGTGGTATTGTACGGTTGTTTCAGTTATCTCGTCTTGCACCAGTGAAGCAGTAGTATGTTCTTTTGCCTGTATCTGACAGGATTAATGACACTGGGCATGATTTTAGCCTTGGTTGTCAAGGAAGCTCACCGACCTGATTGTAAAGCCTCGATCATTCTTTGGTGAACTGTTACCGCGAGTGTTTTGTATTCTCTTCCTCCTAACGAGGGGTCTTTGTGCCACAGGTCAAAGTATGGAACCTGCCGACTCGCAAGTGTGTGCGAGCACTGCAGGCACACGAGGGCTTTGTGCGGGGGATGTGCGTACGCTTCTGTGGGGCATCCTTTTTCACGGTTAGTGCCCCCTTCTGGTCACCTGAAGCTGTGGGTGACAGTAGTATTACACGCACGTGTGAGTGGTTCCTAACGTTGCCAGGTTACAGGTGGGTGATGACAGGACCATCAAGCAGTGGAAGATGGACACCCCTGGATATGGAGAGAACGAGGAACCTCTGAACACCATCCTGGGAAAGGTAGCCTGTTACTGCATCTCTTAAGGCACAGCCAAGATTTGTGAGAAAAGAGTCAGCAAAATTGATTCAATATGGCAAAGATTGCATGAATAAAAGCAGAAGACGCTTGTCACACTGGAATCATGCAGCATTTATGGCTACATTCACACTGGCTGAAGTAACTCACATCTGGCTTCTTGCATTAGTTTGACACAGATCTGATGTTTTCAGGGCTGTGTGGACATGGAAATTCAGTCTTTTCAAATCAGTTTAGAATCACTTTCAAGAGTGGTCCTAGATTGGATCCGTATCTGACTCGTGGCCATGTGACATGAATGTGAACGGTTAGGTTGCAATTCATGTGGGTTTTTTTGCCTATACACGTGTTGAGAGTTTTTTGCTGTTGGCAACATGGATGACACGTGCAGAAACATATCAATATGTGCGTGTGCGCAATTTTGGAGGACAGATGCATTCACATCACTGTTAGATGCGAGTAAATTGTAATTATGATTATGAACCATCAAGATAGGCAAATCTGATCTGAGCAAAAAATCGGAATTGAACCATTAGGCTTGTAATGTGAATGTTTCCTGTCTTGTTTTCCTCAGACGGTGTTAACTGGCATCGACCACCACCAGAAGGAGAGTGTGTTTGCCACCTGCGGCCAGCAGGTGGACATCTGGGATGAGCAGAGGAGCAGTCCTATCCGCACCTTCACCTGGGGGGTGGACAGCTTCAGCTGCATCCGCTTTAACCCTGTGGAGGTCTGTCTCTGGGGTAGGGGGGGGGTCCCTTTGGTTTCTTTCTACAACCCAAACGAATCCCGGCTAATTGACACCTCTAAATTGCCTATAGGTTAGGACATCATTTCGCAACCCAGCCCATGTTTTTGTTCCCTCCCAACTCCCAAAATACGTGGACTGTATGGGAGTCCCTAAAGACCGGGTTGGGAAACACTGAGTTAGGGCTGTGTGTGCATGTGTATGCCCTGCTGTTGACTGGCCCATGGCAGGGGGGACCTGGAGCCTTGGCAGTTAGAGGATGGATGGTGGCACAGGGGTATCTGACATGTCAGGAGATTCAGCCTGAGCAGCCTCTGGTTTCTGCTGTGTCAAGCTGGGCTTGGCTCCTGTGGATATCAGCGCTTAACCTCAGCCCTCCCTACACAGACTGAGCTCCTGGCCAGCTGTGCCTCCGACCGCAGCATCGTTCTCTATGACATGAGGGAGGCCAACCCCCTGAAGAAGGTGGGCCGCCGTTCCCCCTTAGGCCCCACGTGGGAAGCCATGCGTCCCCTTCGCGGTGATGGTGCGTTCATTTGTTTTTAATTGTCCCCTCAGGTGATTATGAGTCTGAGGAGTAACACTCTGTGCTGGAATCCCATGGAGGCTTATTACTTCACCTGTTCAAATGAAGATTATAAGTAAGTGGGTTTTTCTACTCAAAGTTTGTTCTGGAGTTCAGGATAAAGTGTTTTCTGTGCTCGAACTTTGACGTCTCCTGTTTGGTGCCTGTATGCTCAGCTGAGCAGCATTTGATAACTGTTGACTTTGGTGCCTTTGCTGAAACACAGTTAGAACACGCAGAATTCTGCATGGAGCTGGGGTGCTGTTAATGTTACATATTAAATGATTCGCGGTGTCGCTCCATTGTACGGGATATATTCACGTTTATGAATTTGAACTGCTGTTGCCCTCATGTTGACTGAGCTGTTAGTATAATGGATCCCTTATCGGGTCGGTTTTGGTTTCGCGTGTAGTTAGGGCTTCTCAGTTATTGCAAAAATCATAATCACGATTATTTTGGTAAATATTGCGATCACGATTATTTAACACGATTACTCGTTGACTTTGGAAATTGTGCATTTATTGAACTTCTGAAAAATGTCTTTTTGACAGTGGATTTGCTTAAACACTATAACTCAACTGAGAAACACATGAAAGGGGGGCACTGGATTTATAACGAGACAGAATGGAAGCATCATTGTGAAATGAAATGTGGCACAATAATTGTTTTACCTCGATTTTATTTTGTTTTGATAATCGTTGGAAGCCAAAATTATAATTGAAATTCAATTAATTGCCCAGCCCTGTGTCTCGGAGCCATGTCGCTGAAGCCTGTTTAACCAGTCAGTGGGACGGTGACTGAAGTCGTGGTTCATTCCAGAAGGTTTTGCTACTGGCCCTTTAAGAAAGTCTCATCCTCCTCTCCCCGATGTCACGTAGCCTGTACACGTTCGACATGCGGCAGTTGGACACCCCCGTGACGGTGCACAAGGACCATGTCTCTGCCGTGCTGGACCTGGACTACTCACCGACGGGGAGGGAGTTTGTGTCAGCCAGCTTCGACAAGACCATCCGGATATTCCCCAAGAACATGGGACACAGCAGGTTAGTGCCCCGCCCCCACACTGCTCACCTGCCGCTGCTGTGCTCCGGTACGAAAGACCCGGTCACTGGACCATGAGGAATCGATACCATGCCAGAACCACCCTTTGTCATGGAGCTGTTCATAATGATCCACGTTGATTAATAGTAGCCCATCCTGTTGAATAATGCAGCCCTTTGCTAGGGTGGGGGTGATGTGCTCATGACCCGTGACTCTTATGATACAAGACCAGATAAGAATGATTTGATTTTGCCCCCCCTCCCCCACAGTAATTACTGGTAATTGTAGCTCCTGTTGTCAGTAGCTCTTAGCTGTTACTGACTTGCTACATTCAGTGTCGTTAGACCTGCTAATTTATCGATGACTTAATTTTCTTGGTTCTTCATTTACTGCTCAGCTGGTCGTTTTGCTTTGCTGTGATGTCAGCTACGGGTGCCTGGTACAGTTCCGGCCTCTCTGTATTTTTCTGGTTAATACTTAATGATAATAAACCATAGTGAGGCATCTTCTGTTTCAGCGGTTATGGGAGAACATTGAGCTGATGATGTGCTGATGATGGGATGAGTGTCCGACTGATCGTTCTCGCTGGTTGCGGCTTGCTTGCCGCTGTGTGTGAGGGGTTGGTGTTTGGGACTGAAGTGCGGAAAGATGACGTGGATTGATCTTGGGCAGAGTTTGTACGTTTTATCTGGGCATAAGAGAAGTTTGCAAAGCCATGGTGCATGAGCGTGTAGCGATTTGCTGTTTGGCGCTCGGGGGAGACCAGATTATCATACCTGTTAGTACGAGTGATATTGATCCCTGTCCTCATGAAGTGGGGCGGGATGAGGACTGGTTAGCTGGTCGTCGATTTTTATGCATAATATTTCCCAGCGGCGAGTGTGTCCAGTCAGCATCCTTGACTAAGGTGTGGGTTAAATGTTGATTATAGTATATTGCCGATATGATTAATGAGGCTTGGAGTGGGGGGTGGGGGGCAGAGGCCTAAAGAATGAAGTGAGGGTCTTTGAATTGGGGGAGGCTGCAGGGATTTGAACAGATAGGTGATAGATTGGTCACCTTGGGGATTCGAGGGTTGTGCCCCTGTAATTTTAATTTTACAACTTTCTAAATCTACTTCCTGGCACCTCCAGCTGTGAGTTGTATTCCACCAGCAGTCAGTCTGAGCTTATCATCAGGATGCCTGTAGTGAGTTTTGAAGTCCCATAGATAGTAGAATCAAGTAAACTGGAGGCAAAATACTACAAATACACAGAATGATTTGGGTTTGCTGAAGGTGGGTGTTTGGGAACTAATCATTTGCCTGGAAAAGGGAGTTCTCGTGGTGATCTCACCCTTTATGGGAAAACGTAGAAGAGGTATGAAAGAATGAGTGTGAATTCCAACGGGGGAGGGGGTGAGAATGGAAAGTGTGAAGCTGCTGTGCTCTTGTTGCCGTTAAGTACAACACCGACCTCCGTTTCATTTGATTATTCATTTTTGTTTATATCTCCCCCCACCCACAGAGAGGTGTACCACACCAAACGCATGCAGCACGTTATCTGCGTGAGGTGGTCCCTGGACAGCAAGTACATCATGGCCGGCTCAGATGAGATGAACATCCGTCTGTGGAAGGCCAACGCTTCGGAGAAGCTGGGAGTGGTGAGTCGTCAGCCGCCCACGGCCACTGCCTGGTTCGTTAATGCCATTACTTTGTTAGTTTTTTTTGTGCTGTTGAATTCACGAAGGGAAAAATGCATATGGAATATATAGTCTAATGGTAGGGAAGCGCCCTTGTGATTGAAAGGTTGCTGGTTTGAATTCCTGACCAGCAAGATACCACTGAGGTACCCTGAGTAAGGTACCAGCCCCCCCTGCTCCCAGGGTGCTAAATAATAGCTGCTTACTGTTATGTCACAGTGTCACGTGGGTTAAATACAGAGGACACATTTCATTGTTGTGCACTATGTGCTGTGATGTGTCAGAAGTGATTCAGTCAAATCAATCACTTCATTTGTTGACGTCTGTGCAGTCATTGCTCACCCCTGGAGGAGCAAAGTCAATGGGGAGCTGAGGTCATGACTTGTCTGATTGCGGGACTCCCTGTAAACACCACAGGGCCCTTTGGAAGTCCTGGTGATGGTGGAAATGTCCACAATGGGGTTTCAGCCCCCCCCCCCCCCAAATGTCATCATTTCACATGTCAGTCAGGCTGTGCATTTGTGACACCATATGGGACTGGGCCTGGTGGAACACATTAGCCGTTTATTCACTGTATAAATTATTTTGTAACAGAGTTGATGGACAGGCTAAAGTGGACAGGCTGCTCTGCAGTGGTCATTTTTAAATCCCAGCGTTTGATTTCGTTTGAGCTGCCACATAACAGCATTTCATCTGCCGCAGCAGCCCAAAATGCCCATGGAACTTAGGGCATTTCCATTGACCTGCAACTGTGATTTTGTAAAAACCTTCAAATATCCCAAAGTTTATACGTCCACTTGTGGTGGTTTCTGTGGCAAAACGGAAAGAGAATTTGAGAATTACTACATTTGTAGGATATGACACCAAGTTCTGAAAAACCCTCTCCTTGTTAAAGTACGAGACATGCATCTTAGTCCATCAGAGTAATGAATGGCAAGTCCATTAATGGAAGCGCACTGCATTTGCAATTTCCTTTTGTCAGCTTATTTGCTTATAAGCTGCACAAAACATGGAAACAGCTACAGGCCAAATCTCTGTCCTCACTGTTGATGCTCATGATGGTTGACTGCGTGGTGCAGGAGTTCTGGCACATGGTACACTGTAAAAACCCAACCCAAGATTTATCTGCTTGCTCTGCCCTTAATGGATCAGACAATGCCCCCCTCTTATCAGCAGTTTTAAGTGACCAATCACTTAAATCGGTTGATGCCTTACTAGCCCCATGCTTCACTGTGCCATCTTGGGTATTTTAATTAAAGAAACGCTGAATCAAGCCTCTCCCAGTCCTGCACTGCGTTAGGAAGTTGCATCCATCCCATTGGCTGAATATGCTTCCTTTAAAAAGCCTTTCATTTTATGACTGTGTGCTGAATGCAAGGATTCAGCAGTCGCTGCAGACTTTGCTGCCTCTTGAATGCAGAACCGGGGTTGACCAGCCTTGGTCTTGACATACCACCTCACCCCTGTCTATGTCATGAAAAACCGGGGTGATTAGCTCTAAGTTTTGTGTAAACTATAGACAATGTTGGAAAAGTGAAATTGCGAATAGGGTGTGTTTCCATGAATAGATGTCATGTGAATGTCATCCCATGATACAAACGTTCGCAATCTTGTGTTGCGGCTCTGAAAGACTATATCCGCCCAACTTGAATCTGCTGTCCCATGGGCAACCAGTTGAGATCTCATTACGTTACTAATATTACAAAACTCATTTTTCATTTCACAGTTAACACTAACACACACACAAATCACAATTATTACTCTTTTTAGAGGTAGACGAGCTGGTGCACCTTCCAACTGGACGTGTCACATGACTACTTTGGTCCAATCATGATTGCTTGATCACGCCTGTGGTAAAAGCTAGGATAGGATAGTTTCATTGACTCAAGATGGATAACAACATTGAGATTTCCAAGCCCCGGCACACATTCAGGTCAGTAGTGTGGGAACATTTTGGTCATCTGGTAGGGTGTAGTATTTAGTTTATTTTTGTTTACCTTAACTTCGCATAAAATAACTATTTAATGTCTAATATGTCATTCAGTGTTGTTCTGTTATTTGGTGATTTTAATAAAACCCAGATTTTTTCTTATTACACCTTGTTTTTTCCTATTCACCTCTCCAAAAAATGCCAAGTTATGAACCAAACTGTGGCTCGAATACCGAGGGCTAAATGGAACCGTGGATTTGGAGTCATTACACCCTTGCATGTCATGTGATGTCCTAAGTGTCTGCTAATTCACAAACTCCCATGGCACTTTTGTGAAGTACTTTTTTTCCATTATCATAAAAACCACCTCAAGGAAACAACTTTTTAGCGCTGTTTGAGTTTTTTTTTCCATGACATTTTTCATTGCTATTAATGGTTTTTCAGTTTGCATCTACAAAATGCATGGAATCTAGGCTGAGACACACCACTGCTGAGGCTCTTGGAGGTGACTGACTGCATCTCCAGGCTTTTTATATTTCGACTGATACGTGCCCAGGACACCTGACGGTGGTGCTCGTTCCACAAAGATGTGGCTCCTAATTGTTCTGCTGCTGTGAGCTATGAAGGTCTTTCTGCTTCATTTGTCCAGTGTCAGGTTTCTCACCTGTTTGTTTAAAAAGAAATAAAAGTTTTAGGTAAAAGTTAAAATTCCTTAAGTGATGATTTTTTTGGCACCATTCCCAGGGTTTGGCAGCATGTTTTTTTCCTCGATGTAAAATGAATTCGAAGAAAATCGCTGCATTTAATTAGAATGAGAGCCCTTTAAGAGCGCTTGTGTGGACATGGCGTCGCGCGACGTGCTCCAGCGGGGACCATGGATTTATGGGAAATGGCGAGGTGGCTGACGGCTGTCCACTCCTGTGCCAGCTCTGCTCAGGAGTTCCCAGCGTCCGATGCAAAAATGTGCCTCGCCACCCGAGCCAGATTATCACTGCCGTTCATTATAAGTGTGGCCTTAAATCTGCTTTTTTGCCAAGTAATGAGATTGTGTCTCTGCTATGAGTCTTTCTCCTTTTACATATGAATTATTTCACATGCATGTATATATGTATATATGAATCTCTACATGTAGGTGTAACAGTATCCCCACCATGTCAAATTCTAAAGACATTTATCATGTAAGGACTTTCTCCTAAACTTCACATATTAACCCTCCCCTGTGAAGAAATGGGAATTTCCACCTTCCCCCATGAAATGTGTGTGATTTTTTTTCGCCCATCTAATTAATCAGTGTTTGAGTTGCCTCATAAATCATTAGAGGTGGTTAATTACCATAAAGTGGCAAGTCCATGCAGATTCCGACTGACCTGCGCTCACCTGCTGGGAGAGAACAAGTTTCCAGCCTCTCAGAGAATGTCGCTTGTTTTTATTGCTTTTCCCAGCTTATTCATATCTTTACTGATATCCCGCACTGCCACCCAGTGAGAAGGCAGTATGTGGCTCTATGACTTGGGACCCATGATCGGAAGGTCTGCAGTTCAAATCCCACGATACTGTTTTCATTGCTGGGGCCTTGAACAAGCCCCTTAATCCTGAATGCTCCATCAAGTGACTGATGAAACTGTGTGTAGCTTTGGATACAAGTTTCTACTAAATACATAAAATGCCTGTACTTAGAGGGCGACCTAAAAATGGTGATGAGGATCGTCAGCAGATGTGCTGTGCACACAAAGAAGGTGGCTTAAAGCGCCCTGAGCCCTGACATCTTAGCTGGCTTGTGCTCTTGCCCTGACACGGCGTTTCCCGGCATCTGTTTCCTTTCCCAATGCTGACACATGTACCGTTTGATCCTTCCCCATAACTTGACCTGTTACTGAAAAGGCTGCTTTCTCTGTTTTCCCCTCTACTGTCTCCTACAAATTCTCACTTCTAGCAGGAGATGAGGAGCTGCACTGATTATGACTAAATGTCAGTCAGCTTTTTCGGGTTTAACTCAATTGATAAACTTGTCTAGGCAAACACTACTTTCATCTTTAATGGACGGGGAATGAGATGCATGTAGCAGGTGAATTTTGGAGGAAAAGCCAGTAAGAACTGAGTGCGTCCTTTAATCGTTACTCCCTGCTTGAGAAATATCTGCATGTCTGTTTTCTGAGGTGCTGGTACTGATAACCAGCTTGTACGCCACAGAAACCAGTTTAATGGTGTAAATTTAGCAGCATGATTCTCTGGTTCATGGAAGCTTACTGGGGAAAATAGTGGCAGGCAATAGCCCTTTCTTAAGTGATTGGGATGGCATTTGTTACCTGTGTGTCCCCCGCAGCTGATGCCCAGAGAGAAAGCCGCCCAAAACTACAGCCAGAAGCTGAAGAGCAAGTTCCAGCACCACCCACAGATCCGCCGCATCGCGCGCCATCGGCACCTGCCCAAGGGCGTGTACCTCCAGAAAAAGGAGCTGGAAGTCATGATGGCAGCCCGCCGTAGGAAGTGAGTGCCGCCTCCCCCATGCCTGTCCCTTCTTTCCCTGGCTGCGGTAAAGTTAAGCCAAACCCACCCCATGGTAAGGAAATGGTAGCCCTCGCCCTCCTTCCTGCCGCAGTGGCCTTATCGCCAGAGGGTAATGTCCTGCCGCCGTGCTGTCCTGCCTCTCGGGGTCGCCTTGGCCCATCGCCCCCGCTGCCCTTTCTCCACCCCTGATGAGCGTTTCCAGCCAGTTACGGATTACGGAAGGGCTCCGCTGCGGCTTGGCTTCTCCTCAAAGCACATGCGTTCCCATCTGACATTTCGCTCGCCCCTGCTGGGGCTGCTGCCACAGATGGCCGCCGCTGTCCCGGCTCACCTGGGAACGGCATTTTGGAGATCCTGTTACACTGGCTGTGGGAGGGGCCTGTCCCTCTGCCAGCAGAATGCCGTTGCCCCACCCCTTTCTCGCAGTCAGGTGGTGCTGAAGGAGCATTGCAATGTTCTAGTGATGCTATGTTCTAGTGCTGTTATGCATGTTACATTCACAGTTTTGGGAGATTTCTGAATAGCTTAAGTACTGATTGATTGCTGCCGTGTTGCTTTGGAGTGAGGTGTACTCTGAAGTGCCCAACATGCACGATGGTCCGTAACTGTATGCAGTGTCAGGTGCCGATGGGTATGGTCCATCTGTTCCTTGTCGGTGCATCTGTGATCAGATCGAGGCCAGCAGCTGCACCCAGTGTTCAGGGGCAGGGGGGTGGAGTCAAGTCCCTGTCGAGACACTGACCTCCTCATATAGCTGAAAGAGACTGACGAAATCTGTTTCTCTTCCAGGGAGAGGAATGTCAAGAAGCACAGCAAGCCAGGCTCCGTCCCCACTGTGGCTGAGAAGGAGAAGCACATCGTGGCTGTAGTCAAGTAGACACCCCCCCTCGCCCCAGCCCCACCCTCACAGAGATGGACAGCAACCACTGGTGTGAAGTGTACTTTCCTCTCCAGACAATTTCTGCCAGAATCTGAGACCCCTTTTCCCAGCCCCCCCCCCCACCACCACCACCACAGTGTTCAGAATTTGGAGCTAGTTTATATATTTACTCCTTTTTGTTTGGAGAATTCCTATTCTCCTTTTCACTATGTACTAAACATTTGCTGGGTTCTACGTTCCCCTGCTTTTCTGTAAAGGCTCATGTGAGTCTATTGCTCAGTCGGTGGGTGGGGTGGGGTGGGGTGGGGGGGTTGGGACTGACCATGTTATGAAACAGACCAGCTCCACGAAAGTGCGTATAATTCATCGAAGAAACTGAACACTGACCCCTGGGTAATGGCTATACGCATCTCTTGACAGGGTACATATCACATGCAAATGCGGTAACCCTATTCCCTCTCCACTGGCTTATTGCTAACCAGTCTTTTTATATCTTGTAATAAAAATTGACCATGAGTGAACATGAGATTGCTGTGTTTCCAGCCAGTCATTTAAATGCCGATGTTGGTCAAAGACGCTGGTCATGTCTGGGTTGCAACTACAATTCTTTCTCCTCTGGAGTTTTGGTGGCTTTCTGTGATCCTGTGTCACAGGGTGGACAGGCTGTCTTCCCCCCCCCCCCCCACTATATTGTCGATTCACTTCTCCAGGTTGGTTACCAGTCTAGTTCCTCCGTCCTCGTCTCTGACCTCTTCGTACCCACTCTGCATCCAAAGTTTTTTTTTCTTTTGAACTTATTAAATTGGTTGTCAAGGCAAACGCTTGTCTCGTTAGGTAAAACGAGCCGAGAACGCCAGCTGTTGGGGGCAGGTGGGGTCTTAATAGTAGTCGCCATAACAGGAAAAACGAGACGGATTTGTTTTGTGCTTTATACGGCTTTGAAATTGCCTCTGAATGAGAATTACCTATTCGAGGCGAAGCCGCGTCTCGTCTGCTTCATATTTGTTTTTCCATAGACTTTTATTACCTTTGAAAACTGCTGTTCTGATAATTATGCTTCTTCCTGATAGCCTTCCAAACTTTTCGCATATGATAACTTTTAAACAAGGAGCGTGCACTTTAAGAACAGGGTTATTAAAATGCAACAACATAAGCGTTATTATCCTTACGGTTTAACACTCAGTTGACCGGGGCTTCATAAATAATTAAAAATTAAGAAACTCGATCCTGAGCTTCTTTGTATCTCATTATACTGAACGCAAGCCGGGTCAGGAGCGATAAATACGCGGACGTGGCCGAAACTAGGCGATCGCCAGAGATCGTGGGAAAAATCGCTATAGGTTCGTTTGCGTAACATTTATGATTTTAAAATGTACCTGATGTATCTTGCAATGGTCTCTCTGTAGACTGGGGAGGGGAATAATTAGTATCAAAAATAGCCGTATTAAATCCTGATTCTGTGCGGTTATTAAACATTTCCATTTCTGGTTTTTGCTGAAACACAATGCACGTCACTCTGCATTGAATTTTAAATTGTATCCACATAACCTAGAATTAACAATTCCACAGCAAGGCAGTCATCCAGTCCGCGTTTTGGCGGCGATTCCCATTCGCGCTGTCAATGGGCGAGCATCGGGTCTCCCTTCCACTCCCCTCCCCGGGATCCGCTCATCTTTGTTCTACGTAGATGCATCGCTCCGCCTCCCCTGTATTGGGATTTTTTTCATTGCATCCATTTTTGTGCATTTAAGAAACCTCCAAGAATCAACAACCTGGAGGAGAACGTGAAAGAGGGTGAGGAGGAGGAAGGACGAGGAAAACAACTAAAATAAAAGGAAAAAGACGCCCCCTCGTTTCAAGATGCGAATAACATCTTTCTAGAAGATGACAGCAATGGGTTAGACGGGATTTAACATGATTGCAAAATAAAAAAGGCAAGAGCTT
Source organism: Mormyrus iriodes (assembly GCA_011763525.2). Lineage (NCBI taxonomy): Eukaryota > Metazoa > Chordata > Actinopteri > Osteoglossiformes > Mormyridae > Mormyrus > Mormyrus iriodes. The sequence goes on from JAAGVU020000129.1 coordinate 10,899,724, forward strand.
GTTATATTCGTGTGCAATTGCATCAATGGACGCAGAGTGAGAAGTGTGTTCGGGATACTTTCAGGAGGAATTATACTCTGATAATGCGGAAGGGCTCTTCTGTCACCTCCTCGTACAGGAATTGTTTTTAAAAGCTATTGTATGAATCCCGGAGTACAGCTGTCGCCCGGTTATCGTCTTCAACGTGGCCGATGGTTACCAAATATGTCTTCTCCTGCTCAATGCTTGAGATTCCTTCGGTTTTACAAATTGCAGAATTTGGGTTTTATTTTTTATGACATTCAAAGTAAAGTGTGTGCTTGTTTAGTCCTATTTCTGTTACCGGGGATGTATTTCATTCCTTGAGAAATGTCAAGCGTACATGACCTCGTGTTCAAAAGTCCCCTTTAAGTTGCCTTTTTAGTGCTTGGTTGTGTTTTTGACTTACACGGATATATTCGCGCGTGCATGTATTAGGACGTGTGTGACCGTATGAGTGTGCTGTACGCAAAGTAATTTAATTGCTGTAAACATGTTTCCTAGCACAGGGGTCTTTGAAATTCAGTATCCGGTCACTGGCTATGAAAATTTGGGAGAATGATAGATTTCGCCTTTTTTGCATCACATTTTCCCACCCGCAAACCGAGCCTGTCATATTGCTGGTTGTTGATCTTTTTAGCAATTGTATCAAAAGATGTCTGCTCCACTCGGGCCCCGGGGCGGCCCCGCCGCGCGTCCTGCGGCTGCAGTCCTGCCGGAGATGCCGGATCTAAGCCACCTAACAGAGGAGGAGCGAAAGATCATCCTTAGCGTAATGGACCGGCAGAAGAAAGAAGAGGAGAAGGAGCAGACCATGCTAAAGTAAGGCATTTCATAACCTTATGCTTTTATTTGAAACATGAAAGGGTAAGGGGCCAGGAGCATGTTAGTTTGTGGCATGCTGAGACTGGATGTTGTGACCTGTGCGTAATGCAGCGGCAGTTTGTGGAAATGCCGGTGCCGGATCACTGAATCTGACTTTTACTATTACTCTGGTTTGCGTTTTTTGGGATGAATAGAAGCTGTCTGTGTCCATCTCTGTCTCGTAAAGTCCACTACTGCTTCGTCTATGCATGTTTAGATTTATCCTAGTTTGTGTTTAGTGTAAACAAGAGGTGAAAACTGTCAGGAAAAATCATGGACAGGGATGCTGATCGAGGCGCCATTTATCGTGTCGACGAACTGTCATTTGATTTGGTGACGTGTCTGTGCCATCATCGTATGCCATATTTAACGGACATATGGGTTAGTTAATATCACAGGCCTCCTTCTCACTGTTGAGGTTTGGGTTGGTTTAGTAGCGGCCGCCATCTTCAGTTAAAACCGACGCGAGGTTTCGGTTTCTCAGATATTGCATGTTGCGGAACGGCGCGGCTCGGTCCCACTGACGCGGTGCATGAGGCTGGGCGCAATAATCGGCTGTGTTTTCCCCGGCTGTGCCGTTTCCCCGATCTGGGAAGCCGCTTTTCAGCACCGCGGCGCTGTTCGCTCCCGTCTGACGCGGAGTCGCGCTGTCGTGAACGCGCGTTACCGCAAGCCGCTGAGATCTGCGCTCCCCGCCGGGATCGGCTGCTCGGTGTCATACACGCATAGAAGTTTGTTCTGTCATGTTAAGCTGATGTCGAGATGTATTTTTAATATTTTATATTAAAGCCTGGCTTGCTGTGCTTCTTGACATTCCTCTCCCTGGAAGTGTAGCCTTGTATATTACTATTATTATTATTTGTATTATTATTATTTACAGTTCAAACGGTGTTTTAACACTTGATGTAACATTCTAAAGAAACCGCTAGAATATTTTATTAAGATACGTAGAGTTAAATATGTTTTACATTAATCATTAACATTTTTGAGGTTTGTGTTTATCTGTTGAGAAAGTTTTCGGAGTTCGTGTGGAAATGCCGCTGCTGGATCACTCAGTTTGACTTTTACTATAACGTATTTACGCAGGAGTTAGCTTGGCCGAGTTCTGCCTGCGGACCTGTCGGTAGCCACGTCAGGCTGGTTTTCCAGAAACTGTCCCATGGCTGCTTGTTAGATTCTTTTAATGCTTTGTTGTGAAGTTAGAGTGAACGGGTAGTTTGCATAACATGTTTATTTTGGTAGGCTACATTGGACTGTGTTACATGTATTTTATCTGGAAAATGGATATACATACCTGTGCAAAAATCTTAGGCAGTCATAGAAAATAATACTTCAATGATCTTCTTGTTGGTGTAAAACTATGACATTATTTCTGTCAAAGTGCGTCAGCTTAGCCATTTCGAAACCTCTACTAACGTCACCCGAGTATATGCAGCAACCGTCCAGTACACTCATGTATTTTTGACTCGACCGCTACCCCACCATGTCTGGCTTAATCAATACCCCATTGAGTTATATAATAAGTCAAGTTAGTTAATTGAGCTGTTGGAGAAGTTTAACGAATACATAGAACGGCTGATGTGCCCCTAAGGAGAGGTTTGGAAATCAGTTTGCAGTGCAGTTTCTCTAGCCATCCAGCAAGATATCAGTTCTTTTTGTTGTTTTTTCCCTCCTTGTCCTGTCCCGATATATTAGCAAGCAGAATGTGTGGTCTGGTTGCCCTTTCAGTTCTTTTTGGAAAACAGACGAAATTCTTGTGAGCAAACACACTACCAAGATAAATAACCTTAAACATTTTCTTTGAATGCCTAAGACTTTTATACACACATACACACACACACAGTGTCACATGCCTGTCCACGTGCACAGGCTGTTAATTAAGCATTGGGTTCAATTTTGTAGTTCGGTCCTCGACCTTCCGCTTTGATTTTCAGCTGGTCTCAGTGGCATTTTTGGCCAAGTAGATCACTTATATTAGGTACACTCTGTTCTGCAAATAGAAAAGCCGTTTTAAGGGGAAATAAAGGAATACTGAACGATTATTTTTTTCTAAAACCTAGTTTTATTTGGGTTATCGCTCGCATGATCGTACGAATCAGAATTTCTAGAAAACTTCTAAAACTCCCTTTTAGCTCTGTTACGGATAATGCTGGGATATTTCAGTTTTTTGACAGTTAAAACCTTTATAACTCGGACATTTCATCATTAAGTACCACCGATTTTTGCCGACGTTATCTGCTTTTAGTAGGAGCTGACACGGTGGATTAGCAGGTGGCGTTTTCGCCTCCCAGCTTTGTCTTTTGTGACCTCGGGTAGGAGTGCTGCCCCCCCCCCCCCGATGTCCGTGTGGGGTTCCTTTGGGTATTTTGCTTCCCTCTCAATGCAGTGACACGATGTTCAGGTGAGCCGGTGATTAGGCTGCTTGAATTGCCCCCGGCACGCACGTGTGTGTGTGTGTGTGTGTGTGCCCGAGTGTGTCAGAGAGAGAGGGGGGCGCCCTTGGATGAACATGATTCGGGTGAACTAGTGATTACATTAGGGCGACCCCGTGTATGTGTGTGTGTGTTGGGGGTGGGGGGCGTGGGATAAACATCATGTGCACGTCCTTAAGCCCGGTATTTCATATTACGTAGACCAGAGAAGAGATTCCTGATAATAGGTAGATGTGCATACACAATTGTTTTTGCCGTTTTATAAAACTCGATCAAACATTGTTACCATTAACACATTGGGTGGAACTGATGGATCTCTTATAAAGCGAATCACTTAAGAGCGTGTTTTATTGAGTGTTTTTTCTTTTGGGCCAGTTTGCCCCCTTCCCATTTAGTGGCTTCGCGTGTAAAAAAATCTTTCGTTAAACAAATCCCCCCCCTAGCAGAGTCTGCTTGTCGCTGATCGTTTTGCTTGAAATACAACCAACGAGAAGCCGCCGAATTATGTCGAATCCCCTGACACCAGGACTGAATGGACGTAGTGTAAGCAACAGAGTTCTGCAGGGCCTAGCCTGGGAAACCCCCACCTTAGGGAAAGTTAAGAGACGCTCCCTCCATTTCCCTCACCGTCTGTCTGGGGTTCACCTTCATGCTGAGTCTCCAGAAACTCCTTAATTTTCCGGTGCTGCCAGTTATAGATTCTAATCAGGTGCGTCTCAAAACCTGAAACAAAGTAACGCAGGGTTTCATTTTGACAGACTTTTCTAGGACAAAAGTGCGGTGTTGTTGTTGATATTAGCATTAAATGTTTTCAACACCAAAGGGAGCGTTTTGACAAATAAAAATATAAAAACAGTTGCTCCGATATTATTTTCATTAAACAATAAACAGTCACACAGCACTGCTGTGTTGGTAAATGGCTTGGAATCAAAACTGCATTTCAGGTAAAAATGAGTTTTAAATCAATTTAAAATGAAAACACTACCATATGCATGAGTATTTAGTAAGAAATATGGAAATGAATGAATGAAGGTTTGAATCAGAAATATCAAAGCGCTTTATGAAAGAAACCAAACTTTTATGACTGTTGTTAAACTTTTAAAAGTAGACACTTCCTGTCCGTAATCCCCTGACTCTTACACCATGTCCGTTAATAAATATTCAGGCTACATTACGTTTACATGTATTAATTTCTAAAGCAGATGCGTTTGTTCAAAGTCACATTCAAGCGGCAAGGTATGACGAAACCGAACTTTTTATTTATTAAAGTAATGCGTTAAGGGAATGACACGCCATTTAAATGGGAAACTGTGCATATGAGTCAGAATCATCGGTCTCGCTCGGCAGAATTAACCATTACCACCTTGTTTTCGTTAGGCACACATTAACTGTTTTGCGTTTCATTGCAAGCTTAGCACAGCAATACCGTGGCGAGCATGACTCACTGAAGATGAAGATACCCCCCCCATGATGCATGAATCATCGTCATTTTTAGCCCCTCCCCCGGGCTGAGCTGTTTGCCATGTCTCTCAAGTTATTAGATAAAGAGCTGCTAAGTGCCAGTTCATGATTTCAAAGGGTGACCAGGCTAATAGAGTAGCCTGAATACGCACGGCTGGGCTGTTTTACATAAGAGGTTTGTAAACCATTGTTCGCGTGAAAATAGGGCTTCACAATGGTGTCATACACTTACGCCCCCTGTGAGCTTTCATGGATCTACCCCTCTTCCAGCAACCGGGAGTGCATTTAGCTAAAAGTAACACACCCGCATGGTCTCTCCTTAACAAGCATTGCTTAAACTGACCAAGAGTGTTTGCCTAGTGAAGGTTTTAGGTTTTCCGGTGCAGTTTCTCTGTTATTTCAGAAGAGAAAGGGGCTCAAGGTGCTTGGTAATTTTGAGGGAAAATATTATAGTGCGGAAGAGCCAGAGAATAAGAAACGGAAAGATATAATAACAAAGTAGATTAAAATAGACTACATAAGAATTGCTGTTTCAAGCGCAAAGGTCCTTTAGATGTAAGTAAAATAATTTCAGTGAATTACTTCTATGAAGTTCAAAGTATATGCACTTCAAAGAAATGTAATAAACATCTTAGTGGTTATTTTTTTCATACTGATGAAAATTTTTATATTTTGATAAACAAGAATATATGTTTTGTTAAATTTGCAGGTCTGTGTGTATGGTTTGTGGCTACGCTTACAGTGCACTGGGCCTCAGTCTTGGCATTATTGGCAGACGGCAGAGAGGCTAATTGGTTAACTGATGTCTAATGAGAATACCAGGGCCTCAGGAATTTTAGTGTTACCATGACAGCCGTGGGAGACTCAAGACTGTAATCCGATACTGGAAATGGAGTGGTTAGGAGAGATGTCAAGCCACTGTCGTTTCTCTAGAAGGGGCTGCAGAGGAGCCAGGAGATGGTGTAGGGGAAAATGGGATGTGGTTACATTATCTGTAATTACCCAGAATCCATTGTAATTACCCAGAATCCCTAAAGCCTCCAGGGGAGCACTCCCCACCACACATTCAGAGCCTTTACAAGGTTTGTAGGCCCGTGCTTTGGCTCCTACTCTTAGCATCAGGGCTCCGCCAGCAAGGAAACATGTTTCTCCCATTATGTAGCGTCCGAGTCCTTTTGGCAGCGAGAGCAGTTGTAACAGAAACCAACGGCAGATGAGATTACACGGTGTTTCGCTGCCCTTTGGAATAGGAAGGGCAGGCAATTGGCTGAAAATGCACTTACAGTCCCTTGATGTTATAAGATGATGCAAGATTCTCTCCGTAATTGTTAAATAAAACAGCAAGCACAGCTTTTGGAAGATATGAGCCCACCCGGGTAGAGTTTATTGAGGAAGGTAACTCTGCCCTTGGGTAAATATTTACTGTTGTAGTGATAGTGCGAGTAATTTAATAATCCTGTTTGACGCTTGGCAATATTTATGGGGAACAATGACTGGGACATATAGTATTTCCTTCTTACTAATCAAATGATTCACTTAATGTACTTTAAAAATGTGTTGCCGTCCTTCAGTTTCCATATTGAAGCTTTTTACAAGCTTTTTCTGGGACGCTACACCCTGTTGTCAAAGTCGTGGCCGTTGTTATGGGAGGAACCTCTTCAGGGGAATCGTTTCAGTGCCTGAAGTTTCTCATGTAGCTGTGCTAGTTTTTATCATGGCTTCAGCTGGGGTCAAAGGGTAGACTGGGAAATTCAGATATCCATCCATCCGTCCATCCATCCATCCATCCATCCATCCATCCATCCATCCATCAAGAGTGCTTATCCAGTTCAGGGTCACAGTGCAATACAGGTAAATCAATGCAAATTTTATACAGAAGAAAGTGTTTCACAAGGGCAACTAATGAGCATTAGCACTGAGCCGTTCTAATTGTAATAAGCCCTTCAGTCATCTCTGCGTGGCTGCAGTGTTTCCCTTCATATGTTTATTATTTGATTTGTATGCATTGCTTTTGTTCAATAGTACCTGCCCTATTTTTGAAACTGGATAGTCAGGTTTAGCAAATTGGTAGCTCAAGGGTACAACAGCAATGTCCTAGGGTATGTGGCTGTCATTTAGCTACTTCGCAACCTGCTGCCCTTGTGCGTCCTACACCTTTCCCCCGCACTTGAACCAGACATAGGTAGGTCCCAGGGCCTGGTAGACGGCTTGTCCGTGTGACCCTTTACTTCACTGGGTGGGAGTGGGCCATGGTTCCCTGCGGCTGCCTTCTTCTGGTGGTGACTCATTAAAACGTCCCACTTCTCAGTGGTGAGACTCCCCACGACAGCCCTAATTACACCGTGGGCACCGTGTCATGCAGAGTTCCGCTGTGATCAGAGCTGCCTGTTCTCAGGAAGTGCTCCCCCACACACACCCTGATTAAGGGAGCCAAGGCCGTGACTCTGTGTGGATGTTCTGGAAAGATCCATAGAAGCACAGGGCCTGGGGATTCAGCACGTCAGCAGCAGGCTCCGAGGACCCGACCCCAACCTTGTTTGGACCCCTTTCTGGTGACATGGAGCAGCACCATCTTCAGTTATCAGACACCAGTAATGCAGGAGTACAAGACTAACTGTATCCACGCAGTGCGTAATTACCCAAAATGCTGTGCCTCATTTATAGTAATTGGTGAGGTCATGGATGAGATTGAGGTACATTTCAGTAACAATGATTTTTTTAGCCTGCCACTGAACACACTGGGAACAGAAGTCCAACCAATTATGAGACATGTCAGACTAAAGGTTTGTCACAGGTGTTTTCTCAAAGCCAACCTTCGCCTGGTCTGTACCTACCAGCTTACCTGCGTACTCGACCTAGGTGCACTTATGCCTTGTTGACTCCCTGCCAGCTTGTATTTTTGCAGTGTGCTATTTGCCTCAATACCTCACTTTGGAAAGAAGTGTCTGCTCAGTGTGTTAAGTGTAAATGCTTACACAAACAGAGTGGGTATTCCTGTCTCTCATTAGAGGAACTGGGAAATTAATTGGTCCCACTTGTACAATGTAACTGAACAACTATGAAAATTGACTCGTCAGTAGGGTGTAATTAAACAATCAGTGTGAAATTCATTTTATGGAGAAATGTAAGGCAGATTATGGAATTACTACGTATTTACAATATATAAATAGGCAACATAAGAAGGTCTTGGAGATAAAAATCCAGAGGGCCATGTTTTTTAATAAGATATGATTTTTTAACACAGTGATAATCAAAGACATTGATTGTTTCACTCAAGCATACTAAACGTTTGATGTTGTCCCAAATAAACATGGGGAATTATACAGTGTTTCCATCTGAACAGACATAGCCTAGTGGTAATATGTGTGGCAGCAGATCCTGACAGGACCTGTGATTAGCATGGCAAAGGGAAGTAGTGCCTATATTTACCCCAGGTGGCATGCATGCCTGCTTAGCAAGCTGAAGCTGGGGGCCTTTCCAGGCTGACCAGGTGCTGGGGGACATCATAGCTATCAGGAACAATGGCTGTTCTCCTATACTGTCAAAACAGAAGGACATGGCAGAGAGGTTGGCAAAAAAACAGCTGGGGTGCTCAGGGGTGAGGGTGTACATAGGAGAGGGTGAACTGGAGTGAAGGTGTACATGGGTCAGGGTGTACAGGAGTGAGAGTGTACATAGGTGTAGGTGAATAGGAGTGAGGGTGTACATAGATGTGGGTGAACAGGAGTGAGGGTGTACATAGGTGAGGGTGAACAGGAGTTAGAGTGTACATAGGTGCGGTGAACAGGAGTGAGGGTGTACATAGGTGAGGGTGAACAGGAGTTAGAGTGTACATAGGTGCGGTGAACAGGAGTG
>JAAGVU020000129.1:10916650-10947020 GCA_011763525.2 Mormyrus iriodes
TTATAAACTTTTCTTAAAATAACCAAATTAACAATTACCTACCCGATACTAACTTCCAGCTGAGTCACGTTTAAGTACGTTGTCTGCTAAGCAGCTGAATAATGTAATAATGCAGTGTGTGTGTGAGTGTGAGAGTGTGTGTGTGTGTGTGTGTGTGTGTGTGAGAGTGTGTGTGTGTGTGTGTGTGCGCGCGCCTGCTTTACATCTGCAGCTGTTGAGCTGTGAGTGGATATAACTTAGATCTGATTAGCTTATTTTTTCTTGATATCCTGGTCTTGTGTTAATGGTGGGACCAGCAGTAGTTCCCTCTTGCAGGCCTGTGCAGATCCAGTAGGACATCCAGGAAGGGTGGGAGCCCAGGACAGGGGGCTGCGGGAGCCAGGCTGTGGACTTCTGACCGGGTAAAGAAGCAGGCATGTCTCTAGAAGTTTCTGGGCACCATCCACAGTCTCTTTAAATACATTTGTTCAGTCTTTTTGTATTTCAAGAACGTTCCATTCAGGTCACAAACAGCACCCCTAATATGGTGCTGACAGGATCCATACTCCCTGGTGGTGCTCAGCTGGAACATTTTCACAACGTTAGCTGGACATTGAGGGACATATTAACGGAAACATCCCAGGGTGTCCCCTGCTTCATATTCCGGGTGTTTTGTGATCATGTACTGGATGGTTTCGGTTTCAGAAGATGGATGGATTATTTGAGACGTGAATCATCTAGTACGTGGTACCTCAAGCAAAAAGAGACGACATTGATGTTTTGAGGAGAGGCTCTGCTCGAGACAGCATACGGCACCTGTCTGATAAGCGATGTCGGCGATACCTGAAGTGAGCAGCGCACAGGCCCATAAGGCTGTTGGGTAGGCCGTTGGACCTCCATTGAACCTGCTGGCTTGTTCCTGAGATGATTCTTAGCAAATAGCTTATCAGAGTGTCCACTTGGGAGCTTTTACTGGGCTATATGTGGGGAGGAAAGAGAAGATCTGAGTCAGCTGGGAATCCTTACACTGATACCACCTTTCCAGCTCTGTCCTCCCCCAGAGGGCAGCAACACTGACGTATGCCATATTGGGATCAGGGAGGGGGGTTGGCTGTCTTGTCTTGGTGGTGAAGATGTACGCTATTAAGTGTTACTGCGTATCACAGAGGGAAAACTCATTGATTATGAATCACAGTTATGCTGGGTTGGATTATGTAGAATCAGCATAAAACTGTAAATGTCCTTTTTGGAGATCATCTACTCAGTGGCAAAACAACAAAGCCCTTTTCCCCTCATTTTGAGTAGGTCAACATAGGCTGGATTGGCCGGGGTATTAATTCAAAGCCTTCTTCTTGGAAATGTTATGCTGGCCATAGCATTAACGCAGGGCAGGAATCTCGCTCACTCTGTGTGTCTAAATAAGGGCTCTGTGACCAGCTGGTCTCGTCTGCGCCGGCCGTTTGATAGCTAGCAATGTGGCCTCAAGCGTGTTCACTGCGGTCATTGTGTTGTGGGTCAACTGAAGACACTATTCTTGTTGAATTTTTCTCTGCCCTGAAGATGGAGTTCTTCACATTGACATTTAGGGGAAACTTTTATTTAGAACAATTTGAAATTTTACCACTACAGCAGAACATCCACTGGGACTTGAACTGCCAGCCTTCAGACAACAAGTACTTGAACCAATCTGTCATTTGCAAACCTGCTGTCCTGCACTTGTGACTCATCGGCGTCTTAGTTTCGGCCCATTCTGCAACTGCTCCAGCCAGAAATAAAAGCCGCCCCCCCCGTTCTTTTCTGTCAGGAAGATGCTTCTGTTTCCTGTTCCTCACACAGGTTGGGGAATTTGGGACATCTTACCGCTGGAAACTTATACAGGTCACCGTTGGCTAAACTCTGAGGAAACAGTGCAGGGAAGTGGAGAGCTTGTGACTTTGGGTCCCTGTTTTTTATTTTATTTTTGTATCGTTTTATTTATTGTGGCAGCATGGCTGCTAGTTGTGTCTCTTGTGACAGATCTGAGGATAATTACACAAGTAAACTGGCTTAAGGATGGTGGCAGATTTTTTATGGGATTTTTATTATATTAGGTGCCATGCATCCAGAAGGACCACACATACACACACGCTGATATACACCGGGCTTGAACACAAAAAAATTTACTTGTGGGTGGAAATTGAGAGTACTGGTTAATCACCGGCTGTGCTACACTTCACGGGGCACAGTTTCTGATGTATGCACCCTTAGGGGTGGGAGAGGGGCCATAGGGTGACACCAAACCAGCGCACGGTGAGGGCAGTCAATGGAAGGTCACTCACAGCAACTGGCCAGCTCCACCGGCCCTCCCAGTGACATTGCGGGGGGCTCAATTGAAAGCCGGTGGATAATCTGGGCAAGCAGATGGGTTAGGGTTATATTTGGCTGCAGCTAAACGAGCTCCTCGCTGTCCTGACAGTCCGTTTACTTACACTTGGCTATTTATCTATTAATTATTTAATGAATTTGTTTTTATCTTTTCATTCGAGTAGCCCTGGGGAAGAAGAGGAGCATAGACATAGCATGAGTTTGCCAATGTTAACAGCTTTCTGTGTCTGCTGGCCCCGGGTTCGAAGCGTGAAGTTGTTAACGATAATGTTTTCCCATAATCCTCCTGAGCACAGAGGGGCAGTTCTAGGATACCATGCTAAATTGACAGTGAACAGGTGTCTCGAGGGTGAATCTCCCATGTCCTCTCTCCATTGGGGGAGGAATCCCCAAGTCGACAGAAAGCTGGCATGCAGCTACAACGCCTGTCTATGTGATCCAACATAGAAAACGAATGCATTGCACCCCTATAATAAGAAGGCATGACCCTCCCTGATCGACTCCGTCCCCCTGAGAGACTCTGCCCATACCCAACTCCTCCCACTGCTGAGTGACTCCGCCTTCTGCTTCACCTTTTCTGGGAGCCTATAGTGCACTTGGTGTCAGGCAATGAAACTGGCACCATTTAACATGCTCAGTGTCCAGTAGCTGTTCCGGTCAACACTATAGAAGTGAAGATTGCTCTCATCCTCCTAGTACATGTTGTGTGCTGTTTATGAACCTGTACCTTAAAAATGTAGTTCAGGCCCAGACTTGGCAGACTGTGGTCAAACGGCCCCCAGGTTCACAACTTCACCTGTTGTTGCCATAAACTATACTGACCCTAAATTATAAGGGGGATTGACTGTTGGGCTGCACTGGTGCTGGGTGGGTAGCACTTTGGGGGTGGGGGGTTTGCACCCCATCTCTGCTTTGTTTGTATGGGGTTTGTGTGTTGTTCTCATTTATAGCCTGTTCGGTCTGGGTACTCCAGTGTCCTGCAGTCCAAGGACATGCAGTCAGGTTAGCTGGTATTACTAGATTGCCTGTACTATATGATTGTTAGTGTGTGTGCGTGTATGTGCCCTGTGATGGACTGGCATCCCAGCCAGGGTATGCCCCTACCCTGTACTGCCCGGGATAGGCTCCAGGCCCCCTTGTGACCCTGACCAGAGGAAGCATATAGAAGATAGATGGAAGGATTAAAATGGCTGTTTAGCACAGAGTGTGATCCACTTAGTGCATGTTAAATACGAACAGAATGGCCCAAATCTTATTAAAAATGTAATTCCCATCGTGCTCAAATGTGTTGTTCGTAATCACTGGCGCCGAGAACCGGAAGTCCGTTTCCGCCATCTGGAAGAGGAAAAAAAACATACATTTATCTCAGAATTCCTACGTATTAAGTCGAAATTCTGACTTTTTAAAACACAGAATTCTGACTTATGTCGAAGTTCTGACTTATCTCAGAATTCTGACTTGTTGCGTCGAAATTCTGGCTTTCTTCTCAATATTCTTACTTTATTTCTTGTAATTCCTTCAAGATATGATTACAGAGACCGAATATTAATTAAGGCGCGATTAACCGGCGGCTGTGGACGGCTGCGCTCCAGCCTAAAAGCGGCGACGCGAAGATCGTACTCCCCCTAGTGGCCAAGACGCAGCTCTGCCTCATATTGTTATCCCTGAGTACTGAAGCCTCCTCACTAGGTGCATATTTACTTTAGACGTTTTTCGATATTAAAGTGTGTCTTTGCCGGGCACATAATATTGAGGCATTTGGCCGGATGCATATTTAATGATTTCATTTTACCAAACTGCTGTGCTTTGCTTTGTCATTAAGTTGTGCCAGGCTGGGGACAGCCGGCGCCCTGAACATGTGCTACCCGCGCCGCTGCTGTTATACCCGACTGTTTTTGTTCCGTGTTGCCTGTGGCTGTTGCTATTTCTGAAAAACCTTCTCTGTTATCCTAATTCGGGCTGTTATTATGCACCAGCAGGCCAGTAATGGTCTATTGTACGAATGTGAAATGTGCTGTATATAACCGCGTTATTTTTCTTTCTTTGTTAAAAAAAAAGTTATGTTCTCTGTTCTGTTTTTATTATTTTAATGGCCTGGCTCGTTCTATTTTCTTTTAGTTTAAGTCTAGTGTGAATATAAACGGTGTGTAATTTAGCGTCACAGTAAAAGGTGCTACTATCAAACGCGATGGGTTGAAATTTTACTTTTACTCCGTGTAACGAAGCTCCGTCTGCTTTACGGTCCCAAAAAAGGGGGAAGAATAAGAAACAATAATGTTTTAATGTTCTTATTGCGTTTTAGCGTGTGGGCGGCCTGGTTGTTCGCGGTAGTCTCTCCCGTCCAGGGCTGTCGGCTCAGGTCCTGCGTCCCGCTGTGTGCATATGCACATGTTTGCATGACAGCGCTGTGTTGTGGTTTTTCTGCGGAGTCTCCAATTGCCTTCTGCACCGTAAATAACATGTGGTTATACAAACTGGTGTCTCTAAATTGCCCTGTCTGTTTGTGTGTGTGTGTATACCCCGCGATTGTCTCATCCAGGGTCTCTTCTGTGCTGTCCTTCCAATGATTGTCTTCACCCAAGAGTAAAGTAGGGCAATGGATACCCTGGAAGATTCTAGGTGCCCACAACGTTTTACAGGGGTCCCAGGTATATGTGAAATTAGTTGGGGCAGGGTGAGGGGGAACACGGTCATTCTGTGAGAGGGCCCAGAACTTCCAGCTATTCCCTCTGGCAGCACCCTCACTGCACTGGATAAATTATCAATGGATTTCAATTTGTTACGTTTTCCACAAAAGTTTCTTTTCAGTATGACTATAAAAACTTGAATCAATAGTTAAATTCAGTTGTTGATTCACTTTATAACCGCAACCTTATACTCCATGCTTGTGCTATAAAAATGACTGGGGCCACATATTTGGCTGTCAACATGCTCCGGCAGTGACAGAAGCTGAATGTGGCATCTGCTTGTCTTGTCTTCTACGCCCCTTCCAGGGGGAGGGAGGCTTTCACGGCAAGTGTTCTGAACAAAACCGATCTCAGAAACCACCCTTGGCTGCGAAACACCTTTGCGATTAGTTGCCTCGCCATGGTTATTTTAGAAAATTAGGGTTACTTGATCAGACACCTGGGAGTTTGAGCGGTAGTTAAGAAGTAAACCGGTCACGTTCAACTTTATAGTGTTGTCCATGTAATGCATATCTAGATCAGCTGATCAGTCTGAATGATGCCAGTGCCTGAACCTTCCCCTCTCCCCCCGGAATTTCACTCACTTTTTAAAAAGCCTTTGATGATGCTTGTTGATGGACTGGGTGACACCTATTCCCGAAAGTGGTGCTGCTTTTTTGCAAGGAACGGCACGGAACAGGCCAGGAGTCATGTCTTTGGTTTTGTTCATGTTTTGACTAACTAGCATAAAACGGGGCAGCAACTAACAGAAGTACAGCGAGTGAAAGATTGTTGTTATTCCAGCAGGGCTGGGCAATTAATCGAATTTTAATTTCAGTTACGATTTTGCCTTCCAACGAATATCAAGACAAAATCAAGCTAAAACGATTATTGTGCCGCGTTTTGTTTCGCGATGATGCTCCCATTTTGTCTTGTGTTATGAATCCAGTGCCCCCTTTCTGGCTCCTTTTTATTTGTTTCTCAGTTGAAGTATATTTTGAGTTCAAGGAAATCCACTGTTAAAAAAGACAAGTTCTTTTAGAAGTTTAATAAATGCATAATATTTCCAAAGTCAATGAGTAATCATATTAAATAATCGTGATCGCAATATTGACCAAAAATAATCGTGATTATGATTTTTGCCATAATCGAGCAGCCCTATATTGTGGGGTGGCTCACTGGGAGCGCTGTCACCTTACTGGGTCTGGGCCCAGGGTCTGTGTGGTTTGTAGCCTCTTCTCGTGTTTGTTCCCGTTTCCCCAGTGTGCTCTGGTTTCTTCCCGCAATCCAAAGATGTGTGGTTTAGGGTTTCTATTGAGGGTGTCCCTTCCCTAGTGCCATAGCTTCCTGGGATAGGCTCCAGAAAGTGGTTAATTGAAAAAATGATCATTTATGATAATTAAAACAACCATTTTAGGGATTACAGGTAGCATACACTTTGTGTCCCAGTCTTGTGATTTTGAGCAAGGTAATTAACCTGAATTATTTCACTAAAATACCAAGTCATATGAAGAATTAAGTACAGATCCTAAGGAGTGGAGTGCCAGTGTTTTTTTAAGAATGGGCGCCTTCCTCTCAGCGCGCGTTATAAAAGGCCAAACGTGGCACATAGCTCTGGAGAAGATGTGCAGCTATGGGTACAGGGTGTTGGAGGGGCCCGGATACCCTGGCAGAGTCAGGGGGCCCCACACTTTATAGAGGCCCCAAAATCTAACATTGGGGCCTGATCATTAAAATCTCCCGAGGGGGACACGCAAGGTGACATTTAGCCAGGGGTCCCAGAATTTTTAGCTATGCTCCTGTATGTGTACCGTTGTGTTTGTGATTATGTATTTGAGTGTATTTTATGAGTGTTCCTGTGACTGCAGTAGTGTTTACTTTTGTGCTAGTATGTCTGTCCATGTTGTAAGAGTGTGGCAGTGTGTATCTGTATGCAGTGTGTATCTGTATGCAGTGTGTATGTATGAGTTTTGTGCCATTTATGCTTCTCCACAAAAGCTTGATTTTAGCAAAAATCCACAACATATTTTTAACATTAAAGCTTCAGTTTATCACCTTCTTGTCTTGCTTCATGACCTCGCTGCAGTAATGATAATTTGCTGCTTTTCATTTATAGGAAGTTTGAGCTGCTGAAATGAAACTGAGGAAAATGCATCCATAAACAGACATGCATTTGTGCTAACAGCTGCCAGCTTACAGCAGCTGATCGTGCAAATTCACGCTTCGCCACTATCCCGAGACATCCTTAAACGTAGATTGAAGAGGATTAGAGCATTTTTTATGACCCGGTGAAGTGGGAGATTCAGAAATAGCGAGGAGGTTAAAAAGAGAGTGTGGACGTGATTACATCTATTTCGTGGAAAAATGTCATGATTTTCATCGATCACTGCTGATAGATTGATGCTTTTTATTTTCTTGTATTTTTAATTTTTGATTACATTTTTTGACAGTTTGTGTTATTCCTGTCATCAAGCCAAGACTTGATAGAGATAGAGAATGAATGGCCTGGATTGTCATAGGGACCGGCGTTATAGGTTCAATATTTATATTTTCTGGTTCTCTGACTAGCAAAAATTTCTATTTAGTGCCATCTTGTGGTCACGCTTTGCTATTGCATGGGGTGCTCAACGCACCATTGATTTTGGAGGTCAATTAGGTGTGAGAAGAGCAGTTCCTGCAGCTGTAGTAACTGAAAGTATCTGTTTTGACGCTTCCTGATAGGTCTCCATTCATGCAAACAGTCTCATTGTCTTTTCCTGTATGCTGAATCATTTTGGGTGATATCACAGGTAAAATGTGAGCAAGTTCCAGCCTTGGAGAAAGGAACTGGAGTTTCCTTAGTGAGTAACCAGGTAAATAAACATGTAAAATGACCTTTTAGGTCAACACAAGAATGTACTAAAGGACATGGTCACCCCTTTAATAATTCCTGAGTGATAGGTGTGGGGCGTCCACTGTCATAATTCCCATCCACCTGATTTAATTTTTTTTGTTTTTCGTATGGTTGGGGGGGTGGAGTGTCTGAACAGGGGCATATTGTCTCTGAAGGCGCCAACGATTCAGGTCACGTATGGTGCACCTTAAAAGTGCAGTCTGGAGCCGCTCTAATCTGATTTTAAAATCCATGAGATGACGGTGCTGCGGACATGCTTGGGAGACACCCAAGCTGTGTGCGGGCATCACGGGTCACCGTAGTGCTGACTAGCGATGGCGCTTCTACTATCCGTAGACCAAAAGACAGCCCTCATCTTCAGACAACTGGCATCTCTGCCTGAATGTTATGCTTGCTTGGAGCCCTTATCCCCTAAAACCCTTTAAAAATGTTTCAAATCACTACTGTTGAAACTGCCAAAACTTCCAAAAGTTTGACAAAAATCTAACTTGCGCCCACTAGGTGACGGTATAGCACGTGTCAATTTCTGCTCTGGCCCGTAACTTTGAACATCAACGCTGAAAGGAAAAAGACAGCCATACCTTCTAATACAAAACTCATTCATCCCTTCCTACATTTTACAGCCTTATGTATGGAAAATATTCGTTCCTTCCCATTTCCTGATTTTAAAGCCTACTGTTCCACAAATAAAACTTATTTGAATGAAAGTTCTACTGTTTACATAAGTTCTATTTAGCTTTAGGAATCATGAGAGCCACAGTTCACGGTTAGATATATAAATGCAGTATACAATATAAAAGCAGTGGCCAAGCCACCAAATCTGAACCAGTGTTAGTAGTTATATACAAAACACTTTAGTATTTGTTTCTGAATTTTATACTTAGCATTCTGAAATATGCAATACAGCTGATTGCTTGACAGCCCCTTGCGTTACCTTTATGAGCCTAAGTGCAGCTGTCAAATTGAGCTTGCAATTTTGTGACACTGCTCGTTGATGGAGTAGTGAGGATCAAACGTGCCCTTAGTTCCCGTCCAGATAAAACAAAACACATTTCAGGTACCTTTTATACTGTGAGGGAATTGTCTCTTATTTTTAAAGTATTTTTTGAGTTGACAGTAGCAGTTTTTTTTTTGTTTACTGGTTTTTTTATTTTCCTGCAGTGAACGGAAAGCTATTTAAGGCATGTCCGAGTCAAATATGATGGGGATCACGATAAACCTACTGGTATGTCTGTTAATAATGTAAAAGTCAAATGCAAATTACGGCGGCCCAGCTTAGCTTTTTAGCTACGAGGGAGGCATTTATTTGATTAGGTTATTGATTAATGGGCTGAATTGAAGAGTTTCAGTCTAATTAAATGATGCACTTGCTGTTTCCTGGAGCTGCCTGTGCTTTGGACCGGTACTTTGGACCTTTCAGAAAAGCCCTCCGTCAGCCGTATGTTCACGCTGCCTATTTGCGAACCTGACACCGTGCCTGCCGGCCACTCTGCAGAAATTACGCTACAGCAAGGCGTACGTTCAGGTTCACTCTGAGTGTTGATACTGTTCTCGATGTTCAGCTTTAGCGTCTCTGTCTTGTGCTAATCGCCATCGTGGTCGTCATTGTCATCGTTATTGTCATCGTTGCTGTTTAACATTGCTGTCAGCTCCGGTTTTGCTGTCTTCACTCACTTCATCCCTTTTTTTTTGTTCCATGTGCACTGAGCTGTGCAAACTTATCTTTTTAGGGTCAAGGAAGAACAAAAGCCTCAGCCAGCACAGTAAGTAACAAATTACCCAGAGTGCTCTAGGCTTTGACACCTCTCTCCCCCCCACCTTTGCTCTATGCCTTGTGCTACCTATGGCTTCCTTGGTCTCCAAGGCACACGACCCCTGCTGGTACCTGGCTCCACTTCGTGTGTCATCTGCTTTCTGATTGGCTTTAAGAGAGCTTCCTCTTGGCTTCTTACTTCATCTACATATTGGGCTGGATGCATCTTCTTTGCAGTTTGCATTTATGTCTATTTACTGAGGAGTACGGGGGGTAGGGTCTGTAGTTTTCTTTGCTACGTTCCTATTGGCTGGCAATTTAATGCACCTTCCCATCTCCATTGGCTGTAGTGCTTCTGCCTGACAGTTTCATTCCTCGTCCTTTCTAAAAACACCCCTGCTGTCCTTGATATCTTTGTTACCACTGATGGTATCTATAGTGCCCCAAGCTGATGGTGCCATGACCCCCCCCCCTTTTTGCCGTTTGCTGTAATGGTCTGAGTCTTGTAGGAGTTATGCAGCTGGAATACTTATTCGTTTGTTTGTTTATTTATGTCCCCTTGACTGTTTGGTCACATTATTTGCTTGTTTGAACAGGTGGTTTCCTTTTAGCGGAATAACTGAGCTGGTAAATAACGTTCTTCAGCCACAGCAAAGGTCCCAAAATGAGAGGGAACCAGAAACGTAAGTATGACCCCGCAAGCGCAGCGGAAGGGCCCGGACTAAGCTTGTGGGAGTTTTACTGTTTAATGTTCTGAGGGAAGAATGAAAAATGATTGGTTCAGAGAGATAACCAATCAGATGGTAAAGGAGGTGGGTGCGAGCAACTAGAAGAGGCGGGACCAACCATCTCGTCTTAGTCCCACCTCCTCTAGCTGCTTAGACCCACTCTTCTACAACCTGATTGGGTATCTCTCTGAACCAATCATTTTTTGTTCTGCCCTCAGAACATTTTTATGTAAGTAAAATTCCCATGAGCCTTGGCAAACTGGCCCACACTGAATAAAACCCAGGGGTTTGAAATGCCTGTCATTTCACACTCAGCATTCAGGCTGTCTGTAAAATATTTACTTAACTACTGTGTTTATTAACCACTGAACATGAAATGTTTATCATCTATATAGTCCTTTATAGAGCTGCGAGTAGAGCTTAGTGTTCATATCAAAAGTGCTTCATTCAGATGAAAATGTTTAATTTCGTTTTTTGAAAGTGATAGCTTCCTTCTGACTTGGGGAAAGTTTGATTTTAGTATGATGTGAACGTTATAGAATGAAACACAGGGGCCTCCTCCCTTGCTTGTAGCATAAGAAGTATAGCATTGTGCTAACAATGCAAGGGTTCGCATCCCAGGGAGCAGTGATTGTAATCCATCTCTGTACTGTAAGTTTCTTTTGGGAAAAGTGTCAGGTAAATGCTGTGCGTTCATACAGGTGTGTGTAAGTGGGTTCACATGCGCCATTATAATACCAAATCAGTGCCCTGATGCCTCTGACATGTGAGTGAGACAGTGGGAGGGTGAGGGGGAGTAAGGATCAAATGTTGTGAGATTGTGGGAGAATGAGATGGACAGAGGGTGAGATGATGTGAAAGCTGAGTGAAGTGGGAATAAGGTGGTGGAATAGGGTAAAAGGGAGTGAAATTGTGGGAGAGTGAGAGGAAGTCAGAGCAGGCCAGAGAGAAGGTGGAGTGAGGGAGTGAGATAGAGGGAGAACAGTTAGTGAAGGAGTGAGAGTTAGTTGGAGGTTGGGTGGGGCTGCCCACTCCCAGACCTGGCCAGCTGCTGTGCCCATGTGTTAATTTGGCTTCGCTCCAAAAGCAGGCATGATTAAATGTCGGGTTACTCACCTTTCACCTCCAGTACCGTGGAGATCGTGACCTCGCTGCCTCTCCTGCCGGCTGAGCTCAGGGGCCGGGAGACTTCCACGTTCCGGCCTTCTGGCCCAGACCATGTTCCGGGCAAACAGTGGACCAGTTTGCACAAACTCTACTTTAGGAGAGAGGACGGCCTTGGCAGAAGATGTTCCCACTCAGGCTTGGCTTGCAGCCATCTAGTGGACCTGCTGACGTTAAGGATGCACTAAGCCACTAATAACAGTGATCATGGTTTATTTTCCATTTTGGGGTTTTTTTCTTCTCCTTGCCCCACACTGTGCAAATGACGGATATGTATGAATGTAGATGAGAGGGACAAACATTATATACAGCTACATTGTACTGTTATAACAGTGTTACGACCAGAAGACAACCCGTCCCCTGCTCCATCATCGATCAGACACTCTTCCCAGGACGCCATGTCGAGGCACATTAGATTATAATTTTGTTATAAGTTGCTTAGCTGTCGGCTGAGGAAGGCTGACTTGTGGGTGATTGTGGGATTGCGTTTATACACACACATGCGTAACGGCTACGCTGGATGCCGCCTCGCGTAAAAAAAGCACAGCATGGGCCACTAAAAAGGCAACTCTCACTTCAAGACTGAAAATAAACCTACTGTCTGTTGAAATATACTCGCTTTTAATGTGCCGGATCCTTTTTTCAGGGGAATGGGTGTCCAACTCCTTCTGTTATCTTCTTTCTTTATTTCTTTTCTGTCTTTTTTTTTTTTTTTTTTTTAAATAATCTAAATATATTGCTCATCGGACACTTGGCACAAGGTAAATACTGAGCCTGCCAACCGCAGTGCTAATTACCGTTTATGGCTGGCTGGGAAGCCGAGTACAATACCCCAGAGAACTGAGACCTGGTCACAGGCCGCTAGGGATGGGCGTGTCCCCGGGAGCCAACAGCTGTTCTACCTGGCCGGCGCACGGCTCGGGCGATGCAGAGATAGTCGCCATGGCGATCCACTTTGTGCGCTAAAAGGTCCGTTTACGGGGAGAGGAAGTCGACGCACTTATCCGCGCCACCGGGGCACGCGGTAAACGGATAGTGCCGTTAATAATTCACGACTCTGATGAATAGTGCAGGGGACACGTGGGCGAGACCCGCTCTGATCACCGCGTTATGAAGTCAGATTGTATTTGGTTTCCACGGAGATGCTGGATTGACACCTGTCATACAAAATGCATGTGTGTCCCGGCAGGTCAGGAGTACCCTGCCCTGAAGGCGATTCTGGTTCCCTTTTTTTGATTATGTCACTGATTCACTCCATATTCCATAGGCATCCCCCCACTCCATTGCCGCCAACACCATCATCTGCTGTAAATGTAGAAACTGCCTGTGAGGCCTTTGACCCATGCAAATTGAGTTACGTAACCCAGGAGCTACACTGCTGGGCTGCTGTGTGCTTTCTGCCAAGGTGCCGTGCAGATGGCAGTTAGCGTCATCTGGGGAAACTAACAGGCTATAAGCTAACAGGCTGTCTGCTGTCTGTCATTGGAACTGTGGAACGGCCTTCCTACGTCTGGCCCTCAGAAAGAGGCACACGTGCAGTGGGTGGATGGGGGGGGAACCTGAGAAAGTACAATTAAACTTGCAGGGCAAACTTGATACACCTCCTGTGGGTGGGGTGCTTTCTCTACAAAAGCAGGTGTTGAGTGTTATAACATCTTCAGATGAGACAATAATTTAACATATGAATCTGCATGACATTCTCTACACTGCAGTCCCAAATGCACACACCAGTGCATTAACTGGACAATTTAAAGGTTATAGTTTGCCTATCAAAATTTACATGTAAAACTTAAGACACTGTGATTGAAAAGTTTCACATTCAAAGTGCCTGCAGGGCTGTGTACATGGCTTTTCTTACATTGCTATGTCCCCATAAGCACTTGAATGACAATGAGTTTTGAAACTGGATGTCAGGCATCACCGCCTAGTGTCATAATTACATCAGTAAAGGTCCCATCCTGCGTCTGGCTTGCTGTAATGTGGCACATGCAGGATTTTGCGTCACTGCCTGGGACAATAATCCAAATAATAACAACATTGATTATTGAATTATAGACCAGCCGATGTGTGTTTGGAGTAGGGCCCAGCTGAGAGATGGCTCCTAGGGGTCTCAGCTTGACGATGACAGGGTGTGTGCGTGCGTGCGTGTGTGCGTGCAGGTTGTTTGGACTCAGAGACTGAAGGGCGGCCATGTTTGGTCGGGGGCCATCTCAGAGGTTTAAGTGAGGCCTTGTTCAAGCAGAACTCTTTGGTCTTAACTCAACTTTGAGGCTGAAATGTGATCTTGTTTAGTCAGGGCTCAACTCAAAAGCACATTGCCACTAAAATTTAGGAACTTGATTCCTGGCTGTCCCTACCAGGAACTTTTGTAGCTCCTGACCACTTTTGAATGTAGCTTTCCCACCACACAACAGGAACTGGGACGTTTATGCTAAATAAGCATGGGAGATGCAAAAAGTTGGTAGGTTAAACTTCACACACAATTTCATATGTGCCAGAACTAAACTGCCATCCCAAACCATGGAGGATGAACAAATTGCTTTGTTGGTTATGGGGGGGGGGTGGGGTTGATTGTGTCCCATATTGGTTCAAAATAGGATGCAGCATTTTATCGGTATTTTATATATACTGCCCAAGACATGTTCCTAGTTCATTATTAAATCTGGCCATTTTTCCCTAACAATACAATAGAAACCTGTCAAAGTACATCATGGTACACTAAACATCTACAATTTTTTTCCTTCAATTAACTACTAAATCCTTTTGCGATGTAATAACGCATGCACAGCCACACTCTCAAAAACTGCGTAAGATGCGGGCTGACTCTACCCATGATGAGAACACAACAGAAGTTGTGTATGCAGGTTTTTGGGATAACCTTTAGGTCATGTGCCTAAACCCAGATGTAAAGGACTCTTCATCAGTCCTCTAATTAGTAATCGAATTAGGGAGTCGCAGTGAAATCCCGCATACCCAATGGCCAATTCGGGATAAAATTGCCCGCCCCTGATTAAGAGGCTGACGAGAGCCTTCGTTTGGTCAGGACTCAACTCAGAGGCTGAAGAGAGGCCTCGTTTAGTTAAGACCAGCACAAAGAGGCAAAAGCTAGGTTTACTTTGAGTGTAATTGGGTTAAATGGGACCAAAGTGACACCATGTTGGATTTGGGATGTTCTATAAAACAGAGATTGGTAACAGCATTGTTAGCTGGCCAGCTATGAGCCTCAGAATAGAATGATTTAGGGTTTTTTCTGTTTTTCATACAGAGAGAATAAGGATATTAAAAATTTCTTAGGGTTAGTATATGATTGATACCCTGTTGTCTTACATCTTGAGCGTCTCCTTTATATTGCGCTCAGTGTAATGCGTTGTCCTGAATCACCGGTGCGATAGCCCATGAGCTCCACCTCATAAGGGGAGTGTGGTGGGGATGAGGTCCATTACGGCCACGCATGACGCTGCGAGTGAGTGACGGGCCGCGTCATGTGAGCACCGCGTCAGTGCGAGCGTGGCTCCGGGAGCGTTTCGAACCGTTAATCTGTGAATATCCCTGCCTGAGCTTCCAACCAAGGGATATTTGAGCTTGGCTGCTGCATTCGAAGGCACAGTTCGAGATAAAAGGGCTGTATTGGGTTCTCATTTTTAATTAGACAGACTGAGCCTTTTAACATCAGTTAACTTATTGCATAACCCTTTCTCTGGGGCATGTATTGATGGCATACACTAAGAACAGACTGTACATATTTCACTATATTTCATGTATCTTGTTCTTGTGTCTGAATGTTTAAGAATGTAATTAGTGTTTGGAACACTATGTCACAGAATGCATAGTACAGTTCCCATCATAAAAGTGGAGTTTCCTCTGAGGTATAAGAGGGGTTTCCTCTGAGGGTTCTCCAGCATGACCGACATCAGAGTGACAGCCTCATGCATGCCAGCAGAACCCGGTACTCCGTGTTGACGTGCTGCATTTAGTAACAGGTGATTTCCCCGAAGACGCCACAGTTTCACAAAAACATATACACAGGCATGGACAATGGCAAAAGCTATTTGTGAAAATGAATGCTCATTCTTTAAAGAATACCCAAGAACATAAATACCAATGTATCAGCTAAAATATTCCAGATTGCTGGAATAACCATTAATTGGAGTTGCGATGGCGCACCCTGCCATCTGAAAAAAAATTGCCATTCCTAAATCCTCAAACTCCAGTTTAAGCTCAAGAAATGTCACTCTGACAGTGTGATGAGCTGCATAATACCTCTATGGGAAGGAGATGGACAGTTCTTGCTTGGTGTGCCTCTTAATTATCTGAGGAGCTTGTGCACTTCAAGTGTCATTGGCAGCAGGTCCATGATAAGATGGCATGGTATTGGCAGACAGTGGGGGAAGTTGTCCCGGACCCAGGTCAGGGGCTGGGGTAGGTGGCAGGAGTTGGGCATCATGGGGGCCTGGAAATTGCAGCAGGCCTGAGAAGAAGAGAAATATAAGTAAAATGTAAAAGTGCGATATGGGGATTCATGAATTTCCTTAGAGAAGGTGGATTTTCTGGTACAGAAAATGGATGGATGGATGGATGGGTGTGGATTTTCATTTGGGATGCATCTCCTGGTGAAAATAAATGAGTTTGAGTATGATGGCTTTTCGGGGCCCCCACCCCCATGGGAACATGACCGCTCCTCCTAACCAACCTTTCACTGACCCTTCGCAGGAAGTTGCATCAGCAGTTTGAGGTGTACAAGGACCAGGTGAAGAAGATGGGGGAGGAAACTCAGCAGACTCAGGAGCAGAAGGGCGGCGCGCCCACCTGCGGAATATGCCAGAAAACCAAGTTTGCTGATGGCTGTGGCCATATTTGTTCTTATTGCCAAACCAAGTTCTGTGCGCGGTGTGGTGGACGTGTGTCCCTGCGCTCAAACAAGGTAGGACTCTGCCCTCTGCCCAGTAATGGACGCCTGCCCAACACATTATGCTAGGGCTGAAATTAAACACAACTCAGACCAATTTCTTTAACTCTAAACATCATATCACAGTTAGACCTTTAGTACCCTAAAAATGTGGGCAGCACAGATTTGCACTGTAGATGTACACTAGTGGCCAAAACTGTGGAAACACTTCCAATTTTTAGAGATTGCAGAACTTTATTCAACTGTTGCTCCAGTTACATATTTAATCGTCTAATGCAGGGGCCACAAACCTTTTTGAAACTGAGAGCTACTGTACTTCTCGGGTACTGAGCCGTACGAAGGGCTACCAGTTTGATGCACTCTTCTTAAATAACACATCTGCTCTGTTTACCTTTAGTTATATATTATTATTAGTGATTAATGATACTCATCTATGTGACGACACTGATCGCGTTTATGATTTTATCATATCAACAGGATTAAATTAAATTTTAGAGGCTGCTCACTGGTGAGTTGTACTATTTTTAGAACAGGTCTGCGGGCGACTCATGTGGTCCTTGGGGGCATCCTGGTGCCCAATGGCACCATGTTGGTGACTCCTGGTCCAATGTATGATTTTACAAATATCATACATCAGATGATTAAATAAGTAATTAAAACAACAGTTGATTCTGAAATCTCTAAAAACTGGAAGTGTTTCCACAATTTTGGCCACTAGTGTAAATAAACATAATGTTGTATGAATGTATGTTAGTAACTTGGTGGAAAACTAAATGCTTTGCTCAGCCTGAAAACATATCACAATAATAGAAAATGAAGAGCAAAACTGCTTCAATTATCTTGAAGGAACACATGACAGGATCTGGTTGTTTGGTTGCTAACTGCTCAGAGTTTTTGTTTAACTTCATAAATAAGGAATTTGTTTTGAAGACATGGCTCAACAGAACTCAGTTTAAAGCAATTTAATCATTGAAACTTTATGAGTTTCTCTTAAGAAATAGTGTTTTTTTTCAAAGAAATTACAATTTTGCTGCGCAGTTCTTAACCTTTGCAATTGATATATATTGGTTAAATTAATGCAGGGTCTGTTTGAAAGTATTTTCAAAGGTACATTCGTTTCTGAGGACTGTCGTTGCTGGTGAGAATTCTATATTTTCCCAGAAAATGGTCACAAATTGTCTGAACAACTTTTTCATTTTACATTCTGAGTTGTGAGGGGTGTATGACTTTTGTAGAGGGAGCTCAAGCAGCTAGCAATTTTTAAAGTATCTCTTTATTTATTAAGTAATTTAAATAATACCTGTGACGCCTTAGTGGTATCGAGTTTCTTTGTCTGCACCCTTTGTGGTCACCTCCTCAAGCTGGAAACGAGACAAAGACAGTCTATACTTAGCAATCACACGAGGGCGCCTGTCAACTTAACTTTCACACTAGCCGGAGTTACACTTGGCTGGCTGGTTACGCCAAATGACCTTTTCGTTCTTTCTCACAGGTTTAGTTACTGCTCGTAAATGTTTTACCACCGAGGAGCGCACTCGATATGGGTCATAAGTTTGGAGATGTTCTGTCTGCCATTGCTGGGCCTCTCCGTAGCCATGTGACGTATTTAACTCTGATGTCATTCTCTTCCCCCCTTATCTTCCTCTCCCCTTCTCTCCCTGTTCTGCATTCCTGCTTTCCTGGAATTGCTACAGGAGGACAAAGTGGTTAGCATCTTCTATATATTACCTGCTGAATATTTATGAAGTATCTCATTTAACCCTCTAAGGTGCTATGTGATGCAAAACCTAATATGGATATCCCAGAAAGGAAAGAGATTTGATTTGTGGTTGGTTAATCTGTGGGGTATTAAGAAAACTAGTTTAAGAAAGGAATCCATTCCGTTAGTAGGATATAAGTCAGACTAGTAAAAGAAGGGGATTGGTTTCATCTGTGTGTGATTAGTCAGACTAGTAAAAGAAGGGGATTGGTTTAATCTGTGTGTGATTAGTCAGACTAGTAAAAGAAGGGGATTGGTTTCATCTGTGTGTGATTAGTCAGACTAGTAGAAGAAGGGGATTGGTTTCATCAGTGTGTGATTAGTCAAACCAGTAAATGAATGGGATTATTTAATCTGTGTGTGATTAGTTAGACTACTAAAAGAACAGGACTGGTTTCATTAGCATGATATGAGGCAGAGTAGTAAAATTAACACAGATTTGTGTAGAAATAAAAGCAACGGCGTGTCTGAACACCCAGGAATGTCAAACGGTACAATGGTGCAGCAACAGCCCACATTTGTTAGTCAACACACCCTGCCGGGTATCTCAGATTAATCCGTGCACTGGCTTTGTTCGGTACCGATGGTACTTTTTCAGTTTATTAGTTTTGTTTCCTGGAAGCTGCATCTTACAGCAGAAAACTTACCGCCCCCCTGCAGAGAAACCGTCGACAGGACAGACGGATTTACAGTTACAGCTCATTCTAAACTGAGTACATTTCAAAATGTGTTTATGAGATGTGTGGGAAGCTGTTTTAGGGTTAGTAGGAAGTTGGCTTAAGCAATTAAATCCTGCCGCCATAATGAATGCCGGGCCCTAAACTGGGGCTTGCAGATGAGCTTGGTGATGGTTCAGAACATTCCAGATTGGCTGAGTTTTCCTCTGCACCGCTGGATGGGGTGACCTGGCGACCGCAGCCCCCCCCCAGGGTTTCCACCAGAGGGGTTGTGGCAGGGAGCTGTCGCTGTGCCCACGGCCTCCTTTTGTGGTGCCAGGAGAATGGACGGGGGATCGGTTTTCGGGATCCTGCGGGCAGCACTGTCATAGAATCCACAGCAGGTGCATGGCTGGCACCCAGGACTCAAGCTCAGCTCTGGAGCCAGGTCAGGGCTGCCATTGGAAGAGCCTGTTCAGTGTCTTTGGGTCCTGCTGATGCCAAACTGTCCACCCAGTGAATTTGCAGAGTTTTGCATCATTTCCCTGAAATGCGTCCCTGACTCTTAGTCCTAGGGGCTCAATTCTTGAGAGTGTCCCGTTCCACTTATTTTTACAGCAGAAGTTGCCCTGGAAATTTTAAGTGCTGCACCATACTTGTAAAGTTGAGATTTGAACTGAATCTAATTTTAATGAAATGTAATTAGGGGAGATTGATCATTATCCATCAGCTTTTATGATGAGGCTGCTAGGATCTGGGACCCATCCAGGCTACTGGTTGGCAAAGCTGGGAAGGGCAGCAGGGTGTGGGCGCAAACTGGGTGGTCAGTGCTGACACTGCGGGCCCCGTGTCTATTTGCAGTATACATGGCCTGCTGTCCAGCTGTGTTCAGGATTAGGTTCCCTGGACCCTGCCAGCATTCAGGCGACCGGAATCACTTTCGAGGACCAGGCAGCGGGATGCAGCAAAGTCCCGGAAAGGCTTGGCAAAGGATGGTCTGCTTCCAAACAGAGAACTTAAGGGCAGCTGGCTGAATAGTGGTGAAGGACCCAATAGGTCACAAGTTCAGATGCCAGGATGTAGGTTTTGTGTTTGAGACACAAAGCTATATGATAGGATGCTATATGAGGATGAGATGTGTGTAGTTCATTCACAAAGGGCACTGGTGCCTTTCCGATTATCTTACTTCCTCTCACAGGAGTGGTGAGGGAGATATTGTTTTCTGGGGCAGCGTCACTATTTCCAGTTAACTGTGTCTCAAGCAGCCAGGAAAACCACCTAATGTCATGTATTAGAAGCGGGGAAACGTTAAAGGAGATAATGAAATAGTTTTCTTGATTCCAGTTGGCCAGCTTGCGCCGTAATACAGTCTTCGCGGGCGTGTCCTCCTCTAAGGCGGGCTGGCCGGCCGGCCGGACGGAGCGGGTCGCCAGCTCCCTCCCGCTGGTGCACTTCGCGCTCTTTGAGCACAGTTGGGCACCGCGTGGGGACACTCTGCATTCTTAATAAGCCGCAATCAGCTCCGGTGTCCGGAGAATCGCGCCTGCATCCATTAATAATGAAGACATAACTAGTATCAGAGTGATGGCAAAAACATGATTAAGCTCTTCAAGCTCACGCCCGCAAGTCCTTTTTCCGCGAGCCGCCGTGTCTCCCGCGGTCCACTTGTTTGCCGATGTTTTACTTACTCGTGCGGTCATTTAGTAGCGATGTAGCCCCCCCCCCCCTTTTAACACTTGTCATAAGGAATTAATGATCTTTAAAGGATTTTAAATGCTGAATTTTTTTTATTCTGGCTTGGAAGTACCGTTTTTTTGGGGTAGAGTCGGGGGTGGGGCTGGAGCGGGGACCGAGCGGATCGCTTACGGCGCGTAAAGACGAGCGGCTGCATCAGACTGCAGTCAGTCTGAGCCGTCGGTGTCGCCGGTGCTGCTGAGGGACCCTGCGAGCGCAAAAACACGTGCTCCGTCGGGATTATTAGTCGCTTCGGTTCTGTCACCGCGCATCTGACCGGCATCATGGGTAAGGCACCGTGCGCTCTCCCAGTGATTCACTCGTCCCAGTTTAATCCAACAGGTTCGCTTAATTGGTCGTCTCAGGTCCGGGATAAAATTACGTAACTGTCTTGGTAGAAAGGCAAGAAGATCTGCAGCTATCTGTTTAGGAGTGAAAGCGGTTTGGAATCGCTATTAAGAGGAGTGGGTCCCGATGTTTTTCAGAGCACGTTTTTGGTACAGCTTTATTTATTTCTACTACGACTTAGTGAAAAACGCAATTATTTATTCTTGTTTTTTTTTTAAGTTTACACTTATTTCGAGGTATTTAGATGATTCCATATGAAAGGTTTACTAAGTCATGCGGGTATTATTTGAACAGTTATCCGAACCAACACAGTTAGATAACTGGTCTTTGCAAATCCTTGATGAAAATGAAATACATGGCATAATTTTTTCTTTCTGCTGGAATTTTTGTTTTATTTATTACTTATGTTTTTCAGCGTTATTATTTAATAATAAGAAGTTGCACAAACGTCGAGCATGTCTCGTCAGCTGTGGGCTAAAATTAGAAACTAATTACATTTTTATGTCCCGCGCGTGTTGCTGAACTGTGGCATGTGAGACTTTGCCGAAATTCTCGCTAATAACAAGCAGTCTGTTAAAAACGCCAGTGCCTTGATGTACTTGATGCAGAAACGTAATTTATTACAGAAATTATTACACAGTTAAATTAACTACGATCACAGTTCAATAAGTATAGCTCGTTTGAGATTTTTTTAAACAACAAAGTAAAACAAATTTTGTTTAAAAACAAAATTGATATTAAAGTATACCAGGAAGATATTGTTGTACATGCCTACGTGTTAATTTCTATAGAAGCAATACAGGTTAAATAAGTGAATATTTTGTTTATTTTTAGTTTCGTTTATTTTTCGTCGGATGGATATTTATTGTGCGGATAATCAGTATGCAGTTAAAATCTATATTCTGTCCCGACTAGACACACTTCTTCTTAAGGCAGGGGGTTTTAATGGGCTTTTTAATGAGCTGTGAAAAGCAGAGCTGAAAGTGGGAAACAAACTAAAACTACTAAAACGTTTGCACATTAGTGTGTGCTATGAATCGCCATAAGCAAAATATGTTATCTTTACTGTGTTCATAAATAATGTATGGAATTATTGTAATATATCTCATATATTAGCTCCCGGGTCCATTCAAAACACGAGTTTTGTTGCATATTATACATTTAAATATCATCATCTTCATTTAATTTATTTATAATATTTATTAATATTACTCTTTGCTGATGATGAAAGAAGCCCTTTCCTTCACTTTACTGCACTCAATTCCTCAAGATTAGACAGCAGATAATAACCGGGAGGCGTATTATTTTTGCCCGCAAGAGGGCGATCTGCGAACGGACTCATCATTGCTGAATGAAGCTTTTTACTTCGGGATCCTCCCCTCTCTGACGGCTGTGATATAAATCCAAAAAAGCTAAAATGACAGCTAAGCACAAATGTCATGGCTGTAGGGTGCGTTCTCTCTCAAATGACTTAAAACGTGTGTTAGGAAAAATAAATAAAACATATTCCACGAGCCATTTAATATAATTAGAATCCGAATAGTCCAGGAGCGGCTCTCTTTTGATTAATAAAGGCGTGATGTAATGTTAGTAAATTCGCTGCTTTCCCAGCAGCATCAGCACAAAAATCACTATCGGCGTTATAAACACCCTGTAAGATGATACGCCGGGTTAGCCTTTGCCCCTCGACCCGACCCGGGCACAAGGGCTCGGCGGGTGAATGAGCCGGGTGTTAATCATCCCGCGGGGTGGACATGCGGGGCACCGTCCGGCTCCTGCATCCGCATTATTCACAATGTCACCGCGTTTCCTCTTCACTTAAACGAATGGGAATATAAAAGGTCTCAGTGCCGACATTCAGCTGATTTTCCGGAAATTTCTGCCGATGAACCCTGACTCGTGCCAGCAGGGCGATCGTAGCCGTTATATTAAACCTCAGACTCTTCCCTTTCATGGCCTTTGCAGTACACATCATCTGTTTTGTGTTTCAATACGTCTGGTTTTCCGAAATTCATATAGATAATGATAATGGGTATTTATTTAACCGACAGTTTGATTTGAAATCATGATATGAAAGATAAAATAAATGAAAACAAATTATTTTGATGACGGGAGAAGCCATGTCATTTGCAGCATCTAAGGAAACGTAAGGAAACTAGGTTACGGTACAGGCATGCACCAGGCGCTCAGTAAGTGGGACATCCGGAGGGACCTTGACTCAACCCCTTTCACATCTTATTGCTTTGCGCTTGTCTCTCTATCCATTTTGGGTGGTCTTTGGTGCAGCGTGTGCAGGTTTTCAGCCTGAACTGAGCACAAAGGCACTCGATTGAACTAATTATTACCTTAATTGAATCGGTGATGCGGGCTTCCCTCTCCTCAGTACTGAGGGTGTAAGTGATCTACTGGGGGCTGGAAAATTGCGTACATGGCAGCTTAGGGTGTACATAACGTGCTTGTATCTGTGATGTGAGTTAAATGGCAAGTGTATGGGGGTGCGTATTTGTGCTTTTGGGTGTGTGAGCAGCCAAAGTTCTCTTTTGCTCCCTCTGTCTCTCAGCCACATAATAATCCATGGATGTTTTTTTTTTTTACTTTTAATAAAAGAACATTCACGAAACATATCGATCATTTCTGGCCCATATGCGTACGGGGGAGGCTCTGAGGTGTGCTCTGGAATCGTGTGTGCTAAATTCAGACACGCTGGGCTGAAGTGATTCGTCTTGTTGCTAGCTGTGCTCACCTGGACTGCTGTAATAAAAAACCCAGATGAGTAAATGGGTTACATGAGACACAGGCAGCTATTGGGAGCCGTGAGACTAGTGTCTTTCAGAGGCCAATGGCAAGCAATGAGGTAATACCATAGAAAAAAGTTTTTCCAACATTTCCGGGATGCATGGGGTTTCATGGGATTAAATAAAGCTGAGTTTTCAGCCTTTAATCATTGTTTTAGAAACCTTTGTGATCATGGAGCATAGATTCCTAAAGTATTTTATTGGGGTTTGGTGTGTGTTGGGGGGGGTAGGTGAATATGTTAGTTCATATTACAGGGCTGCAGATTTGACACAGACCTCCCCCCCCCCCCGTTTTGCATGGAACTTGCCTGGGTGCCCCCAGGGCTTTCTGCACTTAAGAGCTGTGCTGAGTTCCAGATTAATGCTTGATTTGCGTTTTTGATTCCTGTGTTTGCCTGGCTGTGAAGGCCTATCCAGGCTGTGCTCCTCATTACACCCTAATTGTAAGGCAGGTTTGGGACCCACAGAACTGGCCAATAAGATGCATGAATGGCATGCATTGGCACACAACAAAAACCTTGAGTTCATATCAGATTGTTCCCTTTGATCGGGCACGACAATCTTGTCCATTGAAGTTCAGATGAATCAGATTTTGTAAATGACACCAAAAAGGGGAAATTATGGGAGTTGATAATGGCTTAATGTTTTGCTGCCATGCTAAAATGTGTGTCATTTGCTATACTTTTATAAAAAGGAAAAAAGAGCCATCGTTGTGTATCAATGTGTGCAGGTTATTGGCAGATCTGTTTTTCGTCTTCCTGTGGAAGTGTGTGTGTGTTTGGGGGCACCAGAAGGCGTTATGAATCGACGGCGAGCCCCGACTCGTATGTTACAGGTCCCTGGCCACACGCACCTCTTCCGAAGGCTGATATCTCGTTAGGCCGGATGAGAGACCTGGATATCCCAGAATCAGTCCGATTGACGGTGGCGGGCTGGGGCGCCGGGCTACGGCTTGACTTTATGCTAATTGCACTGGGGAGGTGTAAATAAGTAGGTCAGTTCTGATGTGTGATTCGCAGCCCATCTGTGACAGAACTGGGATAGGAAAAGGGAGGAATCGCGGCAGATATATAAATGTGCAGCTGGTCCGGAAACGCCATTCCGTTCATAGCAGGGCCTCGGACCTGGATCTGGATCGTCCACGATGACGGCAGCGAGTTGTTGTCATCGTTTTTATGTTGTGTGTTACATTTCAGTAGGTCACTAATTTTCCTGGGCGGTTGGAAGAGTAGCGGCTTCTAACATGGGCTCCTGATGTGAAGGTTGCTGGTTTGGAAATCCCAGAGGGCCATCGCTGTTGTACCTTTAAGTAGGGTGCCAGACATGCTCCAGTGGATTATTCCGTTGAGGACCTGAATATAAATTCCTGTCATCTTAACTTCAAAATGCGTGACGCTGGGAAAAAGATGTTTTTGTGTGCAGTCATTAACCTGCACTGGCATTACTAATTTATCTGTCAGTTTTACTACTAGTAGTAGAATTAAAATAATGTCTGTGTCTCTGACCCGCTGGAGGTTCAGGCAGTATAACAGTCAAGGAAGTTTATAGAAGGAAAGGTTGGCAGCTCAGGGATTGGGGGAATCCTTCTGTTATACCCTAGAGTAAATGGGGCGTAACCCCAATTACCTCAGTCAAATGTCCTCGTGAAGATCCATTAGTTTACTATTTTACAGTTGTGATATGGCACTTAATCGGAACCGCTTCAGTAGGTATTTATCCGTCATTTTTTAATAACCATGGTTTTTTTTAAATAACCAATATTATTAGGGCATTAACAAGCTGAACGAATGAGGTACAGTGTACAATTTTGTGCTGTTTGGCACGTTTTGGGTAAAACTGTGGTGATGTAGGGATGTTAATAGTTATTATTGGCCAAATGTAACAAAAAAAAAAACCCTGTCTGGATTTTGGGGGGATATGGTGGGGGGTGGAGTTCAAGCTCAAGAGGGGGAGCAGGAGAGAGTGACCCTCAGTGACTGAGGAGGTTGGTGGCACCCCGCTCCCTTCCCTGTGTCCAGCGTGCAGGCCCACCCCCCCCTGGCCATGTTGATGTAGTGAGTCAGCGCTTGGGGGGGGAGGAGGGGGTTGGAGGGAGGAGGGAGCGGCCGTTGTGGAAGTCTGGGGAGGGGGCTTGGGGGGTGGGCTGTCACTTCCTCCCGGGCTCCCTGGACACAGCAGTGCGGAGAGCCACGCGCTCGACTCCCAGTTATTATTCCTCATTCCGTGTGGCGTGCACAGTGATGGACGGGCCGGGAGGTGCTGCAGCCATCAAACAGGTGTCTGAGGCTTCTTGGGGTCTGTCTTGGGTCCCGCGGAGGCAGCACGTACTGGCCGGACCGTAGGCGCGCATGGGAACGATGGAGGTCTTTAGGAAAGGTGATGTTGCAGCGGCAATCCTAATCCTTCCGATATGCCGTGTTTATTTAATTGGATCGGAACTGAAGCCATATCGACCGGAGTCCCAGCATCCGGCGCGGTCCTGAGCTGCTCCATCTCATGCTGTCTTCAGTCCGTGGCCATGCAAAGCTATGTTGGGGGGGAGGCAGCTGAGATGGAGCTGCAGTGGCTGCCCGGGGTGATTAGAAACCCCTCCCTCCCCTCCCCGCCCTTCTGGAGATTTATGGCGCTAATGTGTTCCGCGGCGGCATGCAAGCGGGGTGGGGGTGCGGTCCTGGTCTTTGTCCTTGTTTCTGCCAGTCTGCAGAGGGATGCTGGCTTGGTAGAGGGATACCTAAGTGGACCCTCTGCCCCCCCCCAACCTTGTATTTACCTGACAAGATACCAATGTGAGAGCAAGTGGCAGGGAGCTGGTTTTCGCGTCAGTTTTGGCGGTTCTGTAGTTTTCGCAGAAATCCTATCTCACTAACCTTATTAGCCATTAGCAATAGTAGCTTCAGATAGCTGGAATGCCTCTGAAAACTGAGTTAAAATGCGTGGACTACACATGTAGCGGCCATTATAGACACTCCTGCATGGCTCTAGCTGTAGTCTATGACAGTTTTTTCTGTATTAGTTTTTTATCAGTGTGATTGTTCTATCAGCTATTGTTGCCCTGTGACACAACTAAACAATATGAAAGACTTCATCACCCGTTGCCAGGAATCAGTTGGATTGTTTAGTTATGTCTTTTTGTAGGTTTTGAGTGCTTAGGGGATTATTAAGGGCTGCTGTGTTGTTCTGCA
Source organism: Mormyrus iriodes (assembly GCA_011763525.2). Taxonomy (NCBI): domain Eukaryota; kingdom Metazoa; phylum Chordata; class Actinopteri; order Osteoglossiformes; family Mormyridae; genus Mormyrus; species Mormyrus iriodes. The sequence goes on from JAAGVU020000129.1 coordinate 10,943,578, forward strand.
TTAAATTACCCTAAGTAATCTGGCTTCTGATTTGTGATATAATGCGGGTGCCCTAACCTAACCCTAACCTCCCTGTTCCCCCCAGGTTATGTGGGTATGCAACCTCTGCCGAAAACAACAGGAAATCCTCACCAAGTCCGGGGACTGGTTCTACAGCGGCAACTCCACTGTGGCCCAGCGGCCAGGCTCCGCTGAGGGGCCCCGGGGACCACGGCTGGAAGAGGCCCCACGCGAGAAAAAGGCCAAGCTCCAGGGAGCGGCCCCATCCCAGGGACCCACGGGGGACGTGTCCGCATCCGACAGGGGCAGAGCTCACGGGCTGCGACGGCAGCAGTCGCTCCGGAACGGCTCTGGGCCGCAGCGTCCCGACCCAGGCGACGCGCTTGTTGACAGGTAAGCTAAGCTCCGCCCCCTATGCAAATCTCGCCCCTTTTTAATCTCCTCTCTTGTGGCGCGGAGGCAGAATTTTCTATTGAAGTGGGGTGGGGGTTGGTATGTGCATTTTCTAGAATTGTTCCGATAGGTTACAGGACTTGGATAAAAAGCTGCATATGGCAGGTGGGGCTGTTAAATTGGGCAGCAAGCCAACTGGAGACAAAAAAAAATGTTCCTGGCAAATGGTCTCTTGCCCCCCCCTCCCCCCAACACCATCCTGCTGAGGTTCAATCCAATAGGATTCTCCTACAATACCTATACTGAAGATGCGTGGAGAGTTGATGGCATATCATACCCGCTGAGTGTCTGGGGAAGCTTGGCTGGTTCTCCGTTTCTGCTGCCTCCTGTTCAGCTTTCTAATGTTCAGATGCTGAGAGGCAGGATGTGGACTCCATGTTACCGTCACGGGAAGTCACGTCCAGCTTCCGGAATTTGCTTTTTGGTGTTTTTGCTCTAATAACAAAATTATACAAAAAAACCCAAATGCGGTGGGAGGTTACGCTTGTTAAAATGCATCGTAGGTGTGCTGACAATTATTATGGGCTGTCCTTTCAAGTGAATTCTGTTTTAGTTGTGCTTGCCATGTACTAAAGAATCCGACCACAGGGGGGTGTCCGTCTTCCTTGTTTGGCTGAAAGAGAAGATGCAGGAGGACCCGAACGCAGTGATGTCGGATATTAAAGTCCCTCGATTCCAGAGCAGCTTCCTTTCCTGCGAGTTCAGACGTGGGCTTTTAACTGTATTGATTGTCCATCCGCCGGACAGCAATCCTCTTGATGGCAGAGCTGCCGCGCTGGCAGGAGAAGACGCCGCCTTCCCGTAGGCGTCCCTGAGAGAACATTGCACAGGCCCCTTTTCGGGTGGCGGTAGGCGGAGGAGGGGTTTATGTGCCTCCTAGCTCAGTGGATGGGCATCTGGCTGGCTCCACCACTGTCCCCGCCCCTGGCGAGCCTCTTGCCGCTGACCTTGCAGCGATGCAGCCCCCCCCCCCCACCCACATTCTTCAAGCTAGCTCCCCATGCCAGAGCTGTGACCAGGGCCCTGTGAGTTTTAAATCAAATGTCGCCTGCCCCCCGCATCCCCCGGCCTTGTTTACAATCACGCTCCCAGTTTTCCCCTGCAGCTGTCCGAAGAGGCTTAGCGTTCACCGTGCCTTTGCCACGCTCCATCCCTCTGCCCCTCCCGCCCCCTTGCCCCTCCGGGCCGCTTCAGTCGTACGCCTCCCCTTCATAGAGAAGCCAGGGCGTGTCTGGAGAATCTGCTTGTTAGCGTTGTGTACGCTAACGACAGGGGAAGTGTCTCGGCTTGGGAGACCAAAGACCTCCTTGGTGGTGTCACTCTGTCTTCGTATTCCTTCTCGTTGGTCGTCATGCGCTTCTCTGGCGAGTTTCTGTGACGGCCGTGCTGCAATTTGCCACTGCGGAGAGAGGAGGGAATATAGCCGTCATATGGCTCCCCGACACAGGCCCTGCCTCCGTCAGGTTTTCCTTTTCTTAAGTTTTACATGTTAGATGCCTCTCTTTTCCCCTCTTCTGGGAGTACGGCTTTCCTGTTACACTACCCTGCCTCTGAATGCGTGTACCTCAATGTGCTGAATGCGAGCTCCGCTGACCCTGGCCCGTGAAACGCAGCAGGCAAGCAGGAGGTCTGCGTTTGTGGCCTACATGCACCCGAGAGCCCCTGCTTTGAAAGCCACTGCTGGGGATTCTCCCTGGCAAAGGCTTTTGAAACAGAGAAAGGGTGACTGTTTTTAAGGCAGAGGAACGACAGTCCAGCAGTCTTTAACTGACTGGCTTTTTTTTGTGCTGTGCCCACAGCTTGGGGATAAATTGTTTTAGACAGAGAATAAAAGATGGCCCATATTCCTTTGTAAGTTTTTTTTCTGTCTATAAAGGAAGGGAGGGGGGGATCTGTCAACCGTGACAGAAAGTTTACACTGTTTATTCCCAGCATGCAATATTTTGGTATCTTCACTGTGCTGTGATGCATCACTTCTGCTTCTAATACCAGGATAGATGGCGATTATTTTCCATGCTGTTATGTATTACCCCTAATTGATTAATATCCAAGCTTGTTAACACCATATTTAAAATGTATAACAATTTATAACAATTGTTTAATTTGATTACGAATTTAATTGTGCTTATTTTACTGCAATCGATGAATTACTCATATTTTACAGGCAACTACTTCTTAAAAATGACTAGTTTCTGGTTTTCAAGGCAAAAAGGCAATGTGATTTATGTTTGTAGCGGCAGGGAACGCTGTGGTTTGATTGGCTGATGGGTGAAACTTGTGATATATTGATCGCTGTTGATGGAGGAATAACGGTTGGGGCTTCAGTACAGTGCAGCTGTCGTCATGGTAGTAGGGTTCCTGTCTGAAATTTCAAGAGATAATGGAGATGATTGAAGTGTGTGTGTGTGTGGGGTGAAGGCAGGCTGTCCGTAAATAGACCTCCTACAGAATAAGTAGCTACGGTCAGTTTCATTAATCTTAAAGAATGCTTAAATTAACTCTGAATCTATTTCACCAAAAAGTGCTGACAGCCTATTTATAACCTGAAATAACTTTGAAAAGGGACTAATTTATCTTGGTCTCCAAGGTGTCATTTGAATGAACACAGATACTCAAGGACAAGTCACACTGGAGAGGCTGAAGAGACAACAATAATTACGCTGGGATTAAAATTTAATTACTTCCTTGTATTTCTTGAGGTTTTATTCATTGAAACTTCGCTCGCTTCCTCTGTGTGAAACCCACTGTCGCGGTCTCATTGTAACGGCGCAGAACGAGCAGTGATATAACGCACAGCAGCGCAGCAAATAATCCCAAAATGATTTACATTTATACCTAAATCTTAAACGTATCTCTTGACTAAATTGTCGATAAATGACTGAGTGGCGTTTAAAGTACAAAAAAGTGGTCTTATACTACATACAATTTTCAGTGGGAAAAATAAAGACGCATTTCTAGGTAAATGCTTATATTAGTAATCTATTGTTATA